>CABHPQ010192918.1:0-14305 GCA_902168405.1 Peromyscus aztecus
TGTGTGTGTGTGTGTGTGTGTGTGTGTGTGTGTGTGTGTGTGTGTGTTTATATACAGGTAGGTATGTGTTCATGTTCACGAGTATGAAAATGCACATATCTATTTTGATTTTTTTTCTTTTAGATAGGGTTTCTCACTGGGACCTGGGAATCATCAATTAGGCTACAATCCCTGACCCCAAACACCCAAGGATCCTCCTTTGTCTGCCTCCCCAGCACTGGAATTAGAGATGGACTACCATGTAGCTAGAGTTTTCCTGCCTGGCCCACAGTCAGGACAAATCTCTGTCACCCGCCAGTCCCACAGCCGGTCAGAACCAACCAAGTAAACAGAGAGACTTATATTGCTTACAAACTGTATGACCATGGCAGGCTTCTTGCTAACTGTTCTTATATCTTAAATTAATCCATTTCTATAAATCTATACCTTGCCATGTGGCTCATGGCTTACTGGCATCTTCACATGCTGCTTGTCATGGCGGCAGCTGGCAGTGTCTCCCTCACTCAGCCTTCCACTTCCCAGAATTCTCCTCTTTCCTTGTCCCACCTACACTTCCTGCCTGGCCACTGGCCAATCAGTGTTTTATTTATACAGAACGATATCCACAGCACTACCACATCCAGTTTTTTTTAAGGGTCTTGAGGGTCAGACTCAGATCCAATGTGTGTGTTGGCAAGCACTTTACCAGTGGAGCCTAGCCTTTTCTGTCTACCTTCTTTGGGGGATTTTTTTTTTCTTTTCCAATGAGTAAGGACCATCATGTACTGAAATCCCCCTCTACTACCCAGACAGAGCCAAAGAGAGGTGCTCAGAGACAAGTCAGATCTTCCTAGGAAAGGTACCTTCTGCTTGGCCGTTGTCCCAGGCTGAGAACCAGGATATGGAGCAGTGGGGCTTGAGCACACACAGGTCCCACTCAGAAACTTTGGCATCATCCCTTTTCTTAGCCGTAGCCTTCTTCCAGACATGGAAGTCTGAGTAGTTCTGAGTCTGGTTCTGGTTGGGTGAGTGGCTATCAAAGTGGGCAGTTTTACAGGTCTTCATTATATTCTTGATTCCTTTGCCTAAGGTACTGACTCCTAAAGATGTCCCTGAAGCAGAACACGGGTCGATGTGACTCTTCACAAAGACCCCTCTGAACATATTCTTATAAAAACACTAGTCCTATTGGAATGGAGCCCCACTCTTACAATGTCACTTAACTGAGGGCCAAATGCAGTCCTATTGAGGTGCAGGGCTTCGGCACAGATGTGAAGGAGTGTATGCATTCTAATCTATAGCAGCTGTCAGAATTTCTCTCCAGAAGTGACACTTAAATGTAAAATCTAAAGGGCCAGTAGGAGTTGACCCTTCTGGCCGATGTGAAAGAATGTTCTAGTTGGGAAGTGAGGAGATGGGAAATCTGGGTGCTAAGGAGACAGTGTGGTGCTTCCTAGAAAGAGAAGGACTGAAAGGGCCTGAAAGGATGCAGAGATGTCAGCAAAGAGAGAAGGTCCCACCTAAGGGAGGAGAGTCCAGAAGAGGGCAGCCAGGGAAGCCACAGCCAAGAGCTCACATTTACCTAGAGCAATGCTCCAGAGACCCTGCGAGGGGAATCCTTAGAACAGGAGCATTGATGTCTTAGGAGAATCCCTGTGCTGGCTGTGGGATGTAGACTAGAGTGGGGGGGAATATGGTGCGGAGGGGCCAGTCCACGAGACTGTTCCCAAGTACTGCAGGGCATAGAAGCCATCAGCTGGGCTCAGAGTTGAGGCAGCGGGATCAGAGACAGTACAGAATAGAAATACACTTAGAAGTTATTCTTGACAAGCTTTAGTGTTCTTGGCTGGGAGTGGGGGGGGGCGGGGGCTGAGAGAGAATGAGAACTCATGGATATGTCCTGAGAGTTGAGTGATGTGTCGGAGACCAGTGATTTACTGAGGTGGGGGCATTTGAAGCAGAACCAACGTAGAAGAAAGATGGGCATGTCAAGTTTAATGAGTAAAACATCCCAGAGAATCTTCAGTGTGCAATAGCCTTTAGGCTTGAGCCTAGAGAGACACATTTATAAGACAGAGGTAGATTGAGTGCTTAAAAAGGTAGAAATATTTACCAAGCAAGTACTATGCAAAGAAAGTAGATACGAGACATTAATATCATACAAAATGGACTTTAAAACAAAAGCCTTACTAAGTTTTTTGTTTTTTGTTTCTTGTTTTTTTTTTTTTTTTTTTTGGTTTTTCGAGACAGGGTTTCTCTGTGTAGCTTTGCGCCTCTCCTGGAGCTCACTTGGTAGCCCAGGCTGGTCTCGAACTCACAGCGATCCGCCTGGCTCTGCCTCCCGAGTGCTGGGACTAAAGGCATGCGCCACCACCGCCCGGCCTTACTAAGTTTTATTTAACAAAATTATACAGATTTATGTTGTATGTCATATTATATATATATATATATATATATATATATATAAAATGAACTAATTAAGTCAATAAAATTAACCTGTCAGAGCACATACCTGACACCTCTTTTGGTGAGTACATTCTTTAAATGTCTACCCTCCTAGCAATTATCAAGTGTACAGGACATGATTTTCACTGTAGTTCATCACTCTGGGTAGTACAAGGGTGGCGTGCATTCCTCTTGTCTGGCTACAACCTGCCTTGTACTCTTTGTTCTCTAGCCCCAAACAACCTCTCTGTGACCGCCATTCTACCCTGCTTCTAGGAGTTGGGGAGCAGGCACCATTTTCCTGGTCTCGTGTCTGAGTGATCCTCTGTTCCTACCAGGAATAACACCAATGAATATGGGAGTGCCGATAACTCTGCATAGATTGATTTTATTTCCTTTGTATTCATACCTTGAAGTGAGATTTCTGCATGTTGGCCTCAGGAATCCTGCATTTAAATATGAAAATAAATCTGTCAAAATATATTTAAGATCTTCGTGGAGAAAATTATAAAAATTTAATTGAAAGAGCTCCTGGTGGGGAAAATGGGGACAATATGAGCAACGGAATAAACAACATAGTTTTACATTATAATCCAAAGTAGAAAATAAATATCCATGAATTCACACTGACATGAATGAGATTCGATAAATGGATAAAACAAATCTCCTCCTAGGTGAATTCTTTATAACTTGTGTTTCCTTCAGGGAGGTGAACCGTACCTCTCCTCCCCTGAAGTGAGAGATTCATTAAGGCTTGCTTGCGAAGTGTGTGGTATGGAAAGTAACTCGACAGTAGATAGAAGCTGGCAAACACAGCCTCCACAAATGGTCACCGTTAACATCATCATGAATCATAGTGATAGCATGGACCCTAAAATGCTCAGCTCTTGTCTCTTCCCCAATTCGATAGCCCAAGTCTAGCCATGAGAAACACGCCAAATAAACCCAGATAGAAAGACACTCTGCAAATATTTGCCCGGTACTCTTGGAAACTGTTCAAGAGAAGCTGAAGGGTGACTCGGTGGGTAGAGGTGCTTGCTGCCAAGTCTGATGGTCCGTCCGATCCCCGGAGTTCTAGCCTCAGAACCCACCTGGTGAGAGGAGAGAACCAACTTCCACAGTCCTTTGAACTCTGTGGCACCCACACATTCACCTACCTCACCCCACCCCTGCAAACACAGCCATTAAATCAATGTTAAAAACAACGAATAAAAACCGTAGAATTCATCAAAAACATGGAAGGCCTAACACACATCCTCACCTCTGAGAAACCTAAGGAAACAACTACTGCAACCTGCTGCCCTTGATGAGATCCCAGCCCTGAGGAAGGATGTTAAGGAGAAGCTAATTGAGTTGGGATCTCATCAAGGGCAGCAGGTTGTATTAAAAGATGTAAGAGAACGCCTGTGTATAAAATGACATGTATTTTTTTTCTCAGATATCATTTGGCAAGACAACAGTTGTCCTCAAATTCTTTTGCATGATTAGTTTAAATCAAAACCCCAAAAGAGGTTTTTGTTCAAATTCAACAAATTGGCTTAAAAGTCCATGTGGAAGGGCAAAGAGCCAATAAGAACCAGGAAAAATTCACAGGAAGAAATGGTGTGCTAACTCTCCACTGTTTGAGATTTAACACCAACAAACCCACCAACAAAAAAGCTGGTAGTGATCCGTATGAAGATGGGAGTGTGCTGGAAAGTACAAGCAAAGCAGAAGAAAGGAATGAGGAACATAGACCAGATTTCACATCTGTAACAGGGAAGACCAGACCCACAGCGGGGAAGGCAGCAACTCTTCATCCTCAGCGAGCTGCGCTCCTACCCTGAACAAGATTCAAGTCTATGCAAGATCTGCTGCAGTGGCCAGGAAAGAAAATAACTAAACTACAGATGGATTTGTGTGTGTGTGTGTGTGTGTGTGTGTGTGTGTGTGTGTGTGTGTGAATGTATATGCAGGTGCCCACAGAGGCTGGAAGAGCATGTTAGATCAATCCAAGCCTGCATACAAACAAATGAAAAGACATTGTTCCCAAGGAGATTTTTAAAAACCCATGTGACCAGTCCAGAATTTATAGAGAAGTCGCCGAAATCAATGCAAAGGGGATTAATGACCCAGTAGAAAATGGGCCAAGGATAAGAATAGGCATGTCATAGAAGAATAAATCTAAATGGCCCACAAACTAATAAGATATTCAGTCCCAATCATAATCAGCAAAGTGAAAAATAACATGTTAATGAGATTCCAATCTCATTCATTACAGTAGGAACAACTTTAAGAGTTTGACAATAGCCGGTGTTGACAACGTGAAAGAGTACAGCCTCTTTCTCTGCATTTATTTATTTATCTTCCTTCTTTCTTTGGACTTATTTTTCCATTTATTTCATAAAAATTTTTGATTAGCTTTACAAGGTATAGGGTTTCATCATGAAATCTTCTTAAAATGACACTTACTGGTTTACCAGGGAGAGGGGGTGTGCATGCATGTGTGTAGGTCTGAGGGCAACTTTCAGAATAGTTCCTTCCTTTCACTCTGTGGATCTTGGGGATGGAATCCAGGCAGTCAGCCTTGGAAACAGGCACCTTTATCTACTTAGCCATTTGGTCAGCCTAGAAACTCTTTCTTATAAACTACTTATAGGTGTAAAAGTTGGCATAGTCATATCTTGAGGAATATATAGCATGCGCATTTAGGTATTCAACTCAGCATTTATCTACTGTCTGAAACATAAAAAAAATAATCCAATGAATATCTATTAATACTAAACTGGTTTACCCTTGACTCATGGTGTCCAAACTATCTGGAACCACAGGTACCATGCAAAATCTCTTAAGCATATTACACATAAAAAGTAGGCCTCACAATTATGTATCCAGCATGTTCAGGTAGATAGCAAAACTGGCCACAGATTATTTTCTTTGCTTCTAGAGTAGAGTATGTTTCTCAACCCCTTGAATCTGCATTGGCCACATGGTTCACACAAGCAGAAGCTCAAACCTCACACAAGAGAGACAGCGTCCCTCTGTGGTGAGAACCAAAGATGGATGCAGATGTGCGCTGCTGTGTGAGTTTGACAACATGACCTTAAAAGAGCTCATCCCTGATGCTATCCCTTCCCTCTTTGAATGAATAAATGACATCTTCTATTTAAAATGATCAGATTTAGGTTGCCCCAAACTTGAAACTCTTTGAGAGAATAATAGACTGACTGCCCTAGGCTGACATAGTAGGATTGCTTCAAGTATGAGCATCACTGACAATCCAGTCAAACTGGGACCAGTTTCCCCAGGTATTTACCCATCCTTCTCCATCAGTATTCACCAACCCTAGTCAAGGCTGCTGGATATGGATAGTTAGAGTAATCTGAAATTGGAGTGAGGTGAACAGATTCATCTGGTAGGTGGGGTGGGAGGGCAGAGCAGAGCAATGCCTCTGAGTGACAGTCTATGACTGCCAATCTGGGTAGACAGTGCAGTGAAGAGAGGCAGGGAGGCAGCTGAGGGCTGTTGTTTTGTGAATCTCAAAACTGCCTGTGTTATGCTTGTCTCCCACGCAAGATCACAAGCTTTTCAAACCAAACAAAGGGATAATTTTTATTCATCATTTTTCCCTAATATTCAGCAAAATACACAACTCCAAATAAGCTATCCATAAATTACTACTGCGACGAATAGTGCTTTAAAACTCTATTCCTTGAAGCCCAGTATTAAATTATCTTGCCATTTGTTCCTCCCCCACCCAAGGAAAAACAAATGTTCTTCTTAATTGTTTCATATTAGTCCCAATGACTCACTGGGCTTCCTATTACCTTCTTCTCCTATCTTAAGACTGTCCTTATTAATTTTCAACACCATCCTTTCCAAAGGATGGAGTCTTTCCTTTTGAAGAACTTGTTCGATTGAGTCACGTGTGATTTCTCCTCTAGCCAATTTAATTCAAGAGATGAATTCCGATGATCCCATCATCCAGCAGAAAGCAGTCCTGGAGACGGAAAAGAGACTGCTGCTGATGGAGAGAGATCCAGAGGAGGACGGATGCAGGACCACCTTGAACAAGACCACGATCAGTCCCCCACAAGCACCCGAGGTTTCCCTTTCTGCTGTGGAGTTATATAAGTAGATTCAGGCAGGAGGCCTGGTGTGATCTCAGACTGCCCAGTGAAGCTGGAATAGTGTTGTTTCTCAGACTTGCTAAATCTGTTTTCCATATGGAAAGTAGAAGCTTTATGGGTACTTTATTCTCTGCCTTTAGTGAAGACTCAACCTCTCCACCCCGTGAGCTTGAGTGTTGTGTTTAGGTCGTACTTCTGAACTCATATGTTCTACCAATTCACATTTCTAACACAGTCACCAGTTGGGAGGGGGGTCCCTTGACTTGGGCCATCTGGATTCTACAGGATCAGGCCCAGAATTGTGCCCACCGTTCCATCTCCAGCTTTAAAGCAAGCCCCATACATTTTAGCGCCATCAGTATTGGCGGAAAAAGGCCAGACTCCTCGTTTGCAGTTGCTTTGTTCTCTTGGCTTAGAAACGCATTTGCTAGAGACTGAGTTTTCAAATTTGTTTCTTTGTTTTTATGATAACCCGTGTCTTGCAGAATGCAGATGAAATGAACCCAGGTAAGGACAGCATCTCTCTTTCCAATATGTTTTATTCATTTAGGGTCAGTTTTTTTTTTTTTTAATAGAATGTAACTTCCAGACCCTTAAATTATAGCCTCTGGGCTACAAACCACCCATGAACAAAACCCTGCTGGTCCATCACCCAGGTCTGGTGCTATGGTCTGAAGAGGCAGCATCCAGAGGCCTTCCTGGTTTTTGGTTTCTTGTCTTTGTTTTCTCCCGGCCAATCTTTTGTAAACTGAATTTAGTTATTTCTTATATCCAATTTACCCTTCACTGCCCAGGGGATGCTGATATTTTCTGTGTTGCTCGGCTCTGAGGCTCATTATGCTAAATAGAACAACAACAAAAAAAGGTCTCTCTTCAGAGGAAAAACTCTTTTAAAAGACATAATTCAAATCTGAAGCATAGACATAGCCATCACGCATAATATGCTAACACAGGTTAGCATTTAATGTCAAATTAAGAGAGTGACATTTTAGCTGCCTCAGAATTATGTGTACTTGTGTGTGTTTATGTGCATTCATGTGTGTGCCAGTGTATGTATGCATTAAAAGTACAGCTGCAAAGTCCCACAGTGACTTCCTTTGGAATAAGAACTAAAGGACTAATTGGAGTATCTGGCTTTTTTTTTTTTTTTTTCAAATGCTGTAAACTGCTTGGCTGTCAGAGGCCTTCTTGGCATCCGTGGAGAAGGATGCAAAGGAACGAGCCAAGAGAAGACGAGAAAGCAGAATCCTAGCAGATGGTAATTGTCAGTCCTAACATTTCAATAGCTAGGATGACTCGAGCTGGAAAGAGCCCATGAAAGTCTGTGTGCTGATGTGTGAGGACATTGAGCTCTGGGGGGGAGGGGGCGGCTGAGGCGGGTGGTTCATGATGGACTGGCAGCCAGAGGACCTGACCAGGCAGACATCATTGGTGGTCTGTCTGTTCTTACTCAACATGCAATCAGCAGGACATAGCTTCAGTCAGCACCCCCAGGTAGACTGAGCTAGTCAGATTCCCAAATGGTGCTTGGGAAGTAGGAAAGAAGGGAGGTTCCACAGGCTAGCCTGGGCTAAAGGTATAATCAGAAAGGAAAGTGAAATGGGAAAAGGGGGTGGGGGTGGATGAAATAAGTGAAAATTGATAAAGAGATGTGCTATCTTTGGGGTTGGGTGTGTGAATGTGCAGAGTATGTGTATGGTATATGTAATACAGATCTTGCCCACTCTGTATTTGCTAGAAGATTATGGGGACACTTGCCTTGGCCAAGAGTTAATAAAATTGAGAAGAGTGGATGTAAGCCTCTGTATCATATCATGTCTCTGAGGAACTGCTTAGAAAACTCGGCACAGACTTGAAGGGGAAAAAATACTTAAAGAAATTAGACCTCAAATAACTGCAGAGAAAATAAGTGGCCATGCATTGGACTGGAAAACCTGCAATATAGAAGGACCTTCTGACATATGATGAGGGCTCACTGTCTGCCTTTTATTCTCCCAGCCCTAAAGGAAAAGGGGAATGAAGCCTTCATCAAGGGCGACTATGAAACAGCCATCCTCTACTACAGTGAGGGTTTGGGGAAGCTGAAGGACATGCAAGTGCTGTACACCAACCGAGCCCAGGTAGGTGACCCATGCCAGGACCCACAGTGGCCACTCAGAGACCAGGTTCTGGGAAGCCTGTCAAAACAAAGACGAAGGTAGCTAGTATGATTGATGGGCTGGTAAATGTATACCAACCAGCTCTTGTGGTCTTACGTTGCATGTGCCAATTTCCATGGTATAAATACTTGCCATAATCAGTCTTCAGTTTCCTGTGTGAACCGGGTCTGGGGAGAGTCGTATATAACCAGCTTTCTCCACCATGCAAGTTGGCTCCTGCACACCACTCATGATGACCAGGCACTTTATCCCATGAGGATGAAGGAGAAACTAGGAGGCTGAAATGGCCCATGAGAACTTGGATTCTGCCACCCTGGTGTTTTGGTAGACTCTGGAAGGCTGTTAACTTAGTTACTTTTCTGCTCATTTTTATCAAACCTGCATTTTGTTTACATGACTGGGTAGCCCACATCCAGTTTCCTCAGGAATTCAGAGTTTCTGAAGCCCTTTCCCCTCAGGTTTATTTCACAGGAAACCTCAGTTTCTCCAAACACCAGGCATAACTTCCCCCAACCCTCACCCCCCTCTTTCTTACCTGCTGCTTAACGAAGGCAGGAGGCTGATACCTATCATTTGAAACAACAACAACAAAAGTCACTAGTGACCTTATCTTTGAGATACAGTGAAGTTTGGAGTGGCAGATTCATGGACGTGATCCCATGACAGACAGGGCCTGTCAGCAGGATCTCTGTGAGACAGACTTGATGCCATGTCGTTTACCAGAGAGGGAGGCAGCCACGGAGCCCTCGTCAACTCCAATCTCTATAACTCGAGAATGCCCATGTGGGCTTTGTGGATGAGAAGTATTCAAAGGAAGACACAGGACACTGGAAGGCTGAGGAGTCTGCTGAGTGACACTGATTTGAGGACGAGTGAATCCAAGAGCGACACAACCTCGTTACCTCAGCAGTTTGCATACATCTGACTAGAGCCCAGGTGTCTGTCCGCGCCCTCATTTGTGGCAAAAACTTGTTATAAGGAAGCAAGTCCATAAAAAAAAGATGGCCAGAAGTCGCTTTAGCAGTGCCCATCTCATTGCCCTAACAAGATTATAAATATGAAGTTATTAAGGACAATGTCTGCCATCTATTTCCCCCCTCATGCTCTGTCACAGCTAACCAATATCCCATTACTTACGTAACACTGGAGACGTAAGTCCATTTAAAGGATTCAGAAGAATCATTTAAGTGTAAGCACATCAATACAATGATTCCTTTACCTTCTTAGTCGGCACCAGATTCTGTCTTAGAAAATATCTATCTACTGGTGCTCATTCAGGCTAGTTACCCCGAAGTGATTAGAAAGCAATGGAGTTGAATTGCTTTTAAAATGTTGTGTAATTCAGACTTGTATCTAGTGCAGGTTGTCCATCCCCCCTGATTCCTCTAAATTAGTTGAATTTTTACCATGTTCAATTTTAAGTCACCCTTTGATCAGTCATAAGAATCACATTAAGAGTGGCCGGGGATAAATATAAGGAAGCACAGGGAAAAGCTTTGGGGGAGCAATCTCTTCCAGCTCTGTCTCTCTCTGAGAGCATGCGTTCTGAGGCAAATACACACAGAACGTGCTGCCTGGTATTAGGACTGACTCACTTGAACCACTGACTGTTTTTAAATTGCCTCTACTGTGTGCGCGCACTGCTAGAAAGCAATAAGGTGCTGGAATTGAATATTGCTTGCTAAAGAGAAAAAGAAGAGCCTACCCCCTCGTGGCCTTTGTTTCTCCCTACGGCTAATGTTAGAATCAAGACTGCTGGTGCTCACTAGATAAACCTGGAATTGAATTGCCTTACAGGAAAACTAGCCCTTCTGAAAATGGGGACAAGCAAACAAGGATGGAGACGACACAGGGTGTCAAACTCAAGTCTTAAAAGAAAGCAAAGGAAGGAAAGAGATAAATTGTTGAAGTCCGCGATGACGTCTGCAGGGTTGTTTGGACCTTAACTCACAGTGCCATAAGATCATGGTCACTGTAATAATCAATAGGAGGAGATCTAGAATGATGCTGACTCTCCCTCCCTTATGATTGTCAAGTGCACCTCCAGACCAGAAGAGGTGATTTTTCAGAGGATCCTCCATGGATTTCCATAATGGTTGCATTATTTGTACCTTCCACCTGTGAATAAGGTTCCGAGCTTTCCCCATGTCCTCAAATCCGTTTTCTGTTCTTTCTTTACTTGCTGACATCAGCTGCTCTTTCTGTACTGACTAACGACTCCTAGATAGATTGTGTCTGAGTATCGGCTATTTGTGTCATTTCAGGCTTATATAAAACTCGGGGAGTATGAGAAGGCCCTCGTGGATTGTGACTGGGCCCTGAAGGTGAGACACTTATTTCCATTCCGACATGACAGTATTGGGTTTGCTCGGGCCCCCGCATATGAATTCTGAAGTGCCTAGAAAGCAGCTCCCTGTGTGTCATCTGAAGGGTATAACCTCCAAAGAGAGCCCCAGTTTCCCCGTCTATAAAATGGGATGGAATAGAGTTGCTGTGAGGATCGTAACAATGCATACAGTGCGCCTAGCTCATACATGCACTCCAGAGATGCTGTCGCCATGAGTCTTTGAAAGTTTAATGTTGCACCAGATCGCTCTTCACTTGGGACTGTCAAATGCTTTACTCCATGTCATAGGGGAAACATCATTTCCTCTCCTCCAGGACCAGCCACAAGAGCCAGTTTCTACAATGGCATCTTCCTCTTCAGTCTGGGCCTTTCCCTTTCAGATCCAATCATTTGGAAGTAGATTATACCCTCTCCCATTTGTGGAGGGATAGCAGAAATATAAATGGTATTTTTTCCCCTTGGGTCAGGCTCGGTCGGACACATGCACAATGCTTTGCTTCCTATTCCCTCCAAAAGCATACAAGTGGAGAATCAAAGGTTCAGGGAAGCAGGAACTGCTCAGCTCCTGGGTGCCACAATCAGTCCTTGTGAATAGTATTTCCGACAACTAACTATTTAAATAACCCTAAATCCAAGCTTCCCTATCTTACTTGGTCACATGGGCCTTTTTAAAAAATTACCCAAACAACTCCTCTCAGAGGAAAGCACACACAAGCCCCACAAAGGGTCTAGAAACAAGAAGCATTTTCATCTTTAAACTGCTTGCAGATTTTGTGTGGCACTCCATAAAAATATGAACCTATCTCTGTCTCTCTTTCTGTTTTATCTCACTATCTCTGTGTCTCTGTCTCTATCTCTCTGTCTTTCTCGCTTGCTCGCTCGCTCACTCTTGCTCTTGTTCTCACTCTCTCTATCCTAGGGCTTTTCACATATTAGGCAAGAATCTCACCAGTTAGCCACCTCCCCAAGCCTTTTATATTTTGAGACAAGGTCTCACTGGTCTAGCCCTGAACCTGCCATCCTCCTACCCACCCCAGCCTCCAGGACAGTACACTTAGCCTCACCCAATGACCATGGCCTAAATCAGGAGTTCACATCCACAGCCACATACTAGCCATATACTCTTGATAATCTTTAAATTTTTATCTGTGTGTGTGTGTGTGTATGCATGACATGTGTGGGCGTTCATGACATAGCACATGGATAGAAGTCAGAGGATGTCTCTGGAGTTGGTGTCATCCTTCTACCTTTAGGTGGGTCGCAGAGATTAGACTTCTGTCACCAGGCTTGCGTGACAAGTGCCTTTTGCTGCTGAGCCATCTCGATGGCTCTCTTGCCTATTTTTTATTATTGAGGGCATACGCAAAGGAAACGGGAGTGAATTAGAAAACCACCCTGGATTCCACTGGTTTATAAAGCACACGTGAACCTGCAGGTCCCCGAAGCACCTGACTGTGCTATCCTTCAGAGGGCACAGGGTGGGGGAAACACTGCTCTGTCACACTGGGCAGGTCATGCAATCACGGGAGCGGCCCCATGCTGATGCCAGCGTCGTACCTCCAGCATGGACGTGCTCACCCACACTGTCACCTTGTTTGTTCACAGTTTCTTTTTCTGTCACCAGTCGTGAGGAGAAAAGAGAGCCCAGGATGTTTTCCTTGGCTGTTCCATTGGTAACAGCAAAAAAAGATCATTTGCGGCACGCTCACAGCATATATTCTGTTCGGTGCCACTAGTTTCCACAGTTTTCTGACCAAAAGATGAAGTCTCAGAGATGAATTAAGCGATTTGCTCAGACTCACAAAGCCAGTGGCCACACTGACTGTAAGCCTGTACTCTGAACTATCTACCGTAAAAAGCTCCTGCTGGGAAACTCTAAACCCCACGATCCCTGGGAACTGATCCCATTCCTGTCTGAGAAAGAAACAGGAGCTCCTCACAGGACCTCCAGACGGTCTTTTCTAATCAGTCGAGGACCAAAGAGGTAGACCCACCCAGTGCTGAGCCAGGCCAACACACTGGCCTCTGCCCAAACGTTGAAAGACGCCCAGCATAATTAACTTAATGGCAACACCAAAGCAGAGCGGGCCCCGTGCAGCTGGCGCTAAAATACCCGCTGACACTGGGAGGCTAGTCCTGTTAAATGTCCAGCTCCCAGCAGAAGAGGTTTGGGTCGACTCAAAAGGAATTTGAAAACTGGTGGTTTCCCTCTTTGTGGAAGCCGCGGCTTCCAAAACCGGCTCGCTCTCTTTAAAATCTCAGTAGCGAATACTCTGGCCTTCTATTATTAATAGTATGAGGACTTTTGTGCCGGTTTAACACTTTTTTGACACTTTTAAATTGGAAGAGACCAGACCAAGTGATATTTCAGGACCGATGTTCCTCGTCAAAGAAGATGTTTTCAATTAGGAGCAGGTGCATGTCATCTTCAGCAGCACACTTCCTGCACAGTGAAATCCATCCCGCTTTGAAGGCCCCACTCCTTCAAAGAGAGTGTGGGGTTCACTGGAATAAACACACGTGACAGGACCCCACTGCCTGCTCCATTTTAGACCCTCGCTCTTTAGAGGCCCCTCTACTGAACCTGTAGGCTAGCATTTCCTGTAGAGTCTGTGTTCGTTTTTTCATAGCATATTTCTGAAGAGATTTGGCTTTATTTGTATTGTTTTGGGTGTTGGGATTTAAACCCAGGGTCTTGTGCATATTAGGCAAGCTACATCCCCGGTCCTGATAACATTTTTAAAGCCCTTGTGTCCTAGAATTAAGTGGCCAGATTTCAAATTCTGTCTCTTCCATGCACCAGCTGCACAGTATCAACCCTTGCTTGCTCTGGTTTCCTCATCTGTGAGGTGGGAATGGCTGGGCCCACTTTGTTGCATCACTATGAGGCTCACAGAAGATATTCATACAGCCATGAAGTTCAGTGCCTGGCCCATGGGACTGACTGATCAGCCTGGGCTCTCTTTCTTCTCTTCATGACTTCCATTCACTTAGCAATAGATCAGGAAATATTATACACAAAAACACGCCTGTAAAGTTTCTGCAGCATTTATTGTTCCCTCTTTTACTATTATTTAGCCTTTCTCTAAATCACATTTGCTGTGAAATGTATTGTTGCTGTTGTAACCACAGCAACAGCAGCTAACGGAATATTACCCAGCAGAGTGCTAAGTGCTATATGATTTTTCCTCCCAATGGTGAGAGAAAGACAAAGAGAGAGAGAGAGAGAAAGAAGGAGAGAGAGAGAGAGAGAGAGAGAGAGAGAG
>CABHPQ010192918.1:14405-29127 GCA_902168405.1 Peromyscus aztecus
ATCGGAGAGAGAGAGAGAGAGAGAGAGAGAGAGAGAGAGAGAGAGAGAGAATTACTGTCTTTACTTCCCAAATAACGAAAATAGTTGTTCAAAAACTAGTGGCCTCACCAACATTCTTCATTGTTGATTCACCTGGAACATTTTAGACTTCTGAAATGGACCTCTTGAACCTTCTAAATCTAAACCCTGAAGGATGTCTCACCTGACTCAATACCTGGCTTATAAAGGAATCAGTGAAGGTTACTTAACTGATGTTTCAAATTTTGGCTCATATATCTGTGCTGGATGGCTCCCTGCAGGTTTACGATGAGGAGGAGCAGGAAGGAGAGGGCCCTCCTATGCACAGTATATCCTTAGCTGTGCACTTAAAGCCTTCCTTTTGCAGGGGGCATCCATCTAGATCTTCAGCGATACTAATGTGAATTCCTGGTTGTTCTGTGTGGTCCAAAGAATGATCTACAATAGCCACACTTTCTGATTGGAATGAGTGGATTTGTGAAGCATATAGCAAGCCAAAGTAAAAAAAAAGGGGGGGGGGAGGGGGGGGGAGGAAGAGGGAGGGGGGGGGGGGGGGGGAAGGGAAGAGGAGAGGGAGAGAGAGCATGGCAGAAGTGAAGGAGCGGTAAAGAGAGTGCGTGGGAGAGAGCAAAAGGTCAAATTAGGTGCTCAAAAACATCCTGCAGAAGTTGACTGGAGAAGGAAGGCAGTTGGTTGGAGAGTCCCAAGCAGAGCAGAGTATCTGAGTAAAAGAACAAGTAGTTACAGGTAGAAGAGCTAACATCACCAAGCCAGGCCCTCAGAACATCCAGCAGAAGCTGACTGGGGCAGCTGAGGCAGTCAGCTGGAGTTCCCGATAGAACTTCCTGTCATGGAGGAGCTTTCCCTGGCCTCACCCCCAGCCTCTCTTTTCCTCCATTGGCGTGCTCATCAGATAACCAGTAGTAACTGCTGCTGGAAACGCTTCACCTTCTAGCTGTTCTCAAGGGCACAGTGTTCTTACCCTTGGGATCTTTTGCTGTTCTCTCTCCCCTATCACAGAGTTAGGATGGCCAACCCATCCCCAGACAGGACGCCTTGGAAGACACTTTGTGACAAACATACTTGGGTCTGAAATGGAGTGGGTGACAACCCCACTTCAAGACCTCCTCCTCCTCAGTGAGCTCAAAGAACATTATGACAATTGACCAATATAGTGTGCACTATAACACTGTTCAGGCTGTGGCTTATTTGCAAGAAGGAACCTACTGCCTACTAAGATATACTGGTAACCATAGTTGTTTTCCCAGAGAATCCTGTCGCTAATAAGGCAGAAGCTCTCAAACTTAGCTATGCAGTTATATTAACCAAAATTCTGAAAAATTGTTGGTCTGGACCCCATTTAGACAGTGTTTTAATTGGTCCAGGGGCAGCCAGGTCAGGACATATGTGAGACTTCCAGGTGATTCTAACGTTCAGCCAATGTTGACGGCTCTTCTGAAGTTAGGGTCTTGCTTTACTTCTTGAGCAAGTCTCTACATGGAAGTGATAGCTGGCGGCATCACTGATTTGGAAGAGAGCATGCCCATGTGTCCAGGCTCCTTGCAGGCAGCAATTAGCTTGCTCACAAATGCACAGAAAAGTCTTTAATTGTCAACTCTGGTAGCTGTCCTGAGAACCAAAGTGCTGGCCTCGTTCTGTTAACTAGGCAGGCAGGGGAGTGTCTAATGACTTCAGATCCTCTGAAACATCTGATCAGCCATTCTCTTTCACACAGTGTGATGAAAAATGCACGAAAGCCTATTTCCACATGGGGAAAGCCCACCTGGCCCTGAAGAACTACAGCAAGGTAAGTTCTCAGCGAGGTGTAAGTTCGCTCACAGGTTGGTTAGATGTTGGTCCACGTTTTAGTGTTTTCTGAAGGCCTGACATAATGCAGTTGGGAAGGATGTTGTATGAACTCCGGGACAGCCCCACCAGCTGTAGAGCTCATGTCAGCAGAGTCCCCCAGCAGAATCCTCTGCATGTACTGCTTCAACTTCCTCGGAGAAAAGACATGAACAACAACAACAACAAAATTCACTTGTAGTCTCGTTACTCCAAATGGATCTTATACCCACTACAACATCATGTAGTAAATCACAGTGTTGATGGTGGTGGAAGTGGTAGAGGGTGATGGGAGCCTAGGTACCAAGCCTGACAGAAATCATTCATAGGTTGGATCTGGGGTTGAGAAGATGTTGAGTTTAACATATGTACGTCTATCCTGGAATAATGCTCTTTTTTTTTTTTTTTTTGGTTTTTCAAGACAGGGTTTCTTTTCTTTTTTAATGTGATAGTTTTTATTGTGTTCATTCTCTTTTTGTTACTGTGTGTGTTCATGAGCATGACGTGACTCAGAGGTCAACTCTGTGGAGTCATTTTCCTCCTTCAACCTTGACCTGGATTCCAGGGTTAACTCAGGTCTTGGGTTACCAGGCTTGGGTGACAAATTCCTTTACCTGCTAAGCCATCCCTCCGGCCCTCTTCTTGTCATTCTTAATCTGTTTTCTAGAAGAGCCTTGATAAACCTTGATGATATGAGTGTTTATTTTCTTAGTTTCTTCTCTTGGAGACTGGCTGAATGCTCTCTGGGGATTTCTTATATATATATATATATGTTTGATTTACACTATCTTAGCACCCAAATCTCTCTGCACTGGTCTTTCTTTTTCTTGAAACTTTCTGTCTAACCACTTCCTCAGGAAGAACTCACTGTTAAGTTCTCAGTGACTGGCGCCTTTGCTGACTGATTTCGCAGCCTGTACCTCTAACTCCAGGCTGCTCTGTTCAATCCCTGGGTCTCAGTCAACACAATCTCCAGTTTTGCTGATTTCCTGACTCCCCTGGGCATAGCTGACAGGCTCTTGGTGCAAATATCAAATCTAAATTTAGCATATACATTATGATTATTCTTATCCCTGGCAGACATGAGCCACAAAAAAAATTCAAGACTGGGTAGTTCTTATCACAGTTTGTGTTTAACAAACAAGTTCTTAAAGTGAATTTTGGAAACAGTACCTGTAGTGCCACAGAACCTGAGAAGCCCAAGCAAAAATATCAAAAGCTCACTGCTTTCCCTGGCTGCCTCCTGTGCTGGGAACAGGGCGAAGATAAGACCAGATAATGAAGGAACCAAGCCCTGGGATACCCCAGTCTACCCTGTAATCACCGTTACCCCCTGACCACCTCTCAAGGTCTTGTTTCTGTTTTCCAGTCTAGAGAGTGTTATCAGAAGATTACAGAGATAAATCCCAAGCTGCAGACACAGGTGAAAGGTGAGGCTCTCCTGCTGCTGCTGTCCATCTAAATCTGGTTTTCCTTTGCCCTCCACTGGGGTGCCTCCCGACTTTCTCTGCCCTGGACAAGGCCACAGCCTTGCCTTTCCTGCTCTGCCCAGCCCTCCATGTTTGCAGGCTTGCTCTGCTCATCTTCCCTCTGTTCTCGAGTTTAGACGCCCCCATTTCTTCCATACCATCCCCCCATAGACTTCTAGATTGCCCCAAATTTCCAAGATGGGTTAACACTCAGTTTCGATTTTACTTTACTCCTAAACAGTTCCTTCCTGAAGAAGAGTCTAAACTTGTTTTCTCGCTTTGTTCTTCCCATCCTTGAAGGGAAGGGAGTGGGCAAGGGTGGGAGAGAAATGTGTGTGTGTGGCAGGGGGACCGTTTGTATGGTTCCTTCAATTGTTAGGGTGCTGCTTCATTTCGCTTTTTCCTGCTTGTTTTGCCAGAATACCTAAATCAAGTCATTCTTCGAGAGAAGGCAGATCTTGAAGAGAAGGAAGCCCGTGAGTCTCTGGATTCCGGAAAGAAGACAGCAATGACAACTAGAAATCTCCTGGAGACCCTCTCCAAGCCAGACCAGACACCCTTGTTCTACGCAGGCGGCATTGAGATCCTGACAGAAATGATGATGGACTGTAAGTTAGACATGGGGGTGGTTTCATGAGCATTGTCAGTGTGAAGGCACAGGGTCCAGGGATCTGGCTCTGTGAGACAAAGATCCTCTTCCTTCTACAAATGTCGACTGGAAATCTACGCTAATACAGGCGCCAAAGAGGGTATGGAAGAAATACACCTCCACCTGTGTCCCGTCCTCTTCCGAGAATGCATTGACTCAACACTCACGCAGTAAACACCACACACACGGCACAAGACACACACGTGGTGTACAGCTGTTCCAGGTGTGCTTATATACTCCCACCACACACAGCGTGTGTTTATTTATATTTGTGTAAATATAAATACTAAATATATCAGTGTACTTATTCTATAAATTTTCCCTTATGTGTGTGCACATGTCTTGTTTACATCCCCACATCCACTCTAACATCCTATACCGTGTACACACCCTGTGCTATGTAGAAACAGAAGAAATGTCTATGATAAACTATAGGGAACACCCAGCTATACGGAACAGCTGCTTGGAGCATGAAAATAGTTTCCGAGGAAATATTTCTGTCTTGTAATGAGAGCATGCCATTCTGTTGCCAGTTCCTGTAAACACTGATGGCGGAACTTAAAACACTTTTGGTTGCTCAGTGACAGGATGTCATTGGTACAAATGGATGGAGTCTCTGGTCCCCGTGTAGTAGAGAAGAGAGGCAGCCCAGATGGCCCCCTTGGCAGTTTCTTAGAAATTGTAAGTTCTTCTTCAGAGCCTGGGACAGTGTCAAAATAAATACCTAGGATCAGATGGCTTTCCAGTTCTTTCCAGAGATTTAATAGCTCCTGTAGCCTCTCTAAAGATTGCAGAGTAATGAATTGAGATGCTGACATTCTCTAAGCAGTCCCTCTGACTGAGACATACTCATACTGAGTGGCTGATGGCATTTCTCAGAGTGTGACAGTCCAGCTAGATTTTAGACGATCTTAGCCTTTCACACTGGAATCTGGTGATCAGCTTGGCTGTGCTGCCGCTAAGATGGCAACCTGGGGAGTTAGGATCCTGAGCTGGTTCTCGTGGTTTTGTTTCAGGCACAGAACGGACCTTGTTCAGAACACATGATGGATTCAGCACCATCATTGACCATGAGATCATAAGAAGGTAAGGGGGTTTGGAAAGAACCAGATGTCTATCAAGAAAAGACAGACAGCCATGCGTGTGAAAGGGGTTACTGGCCACACAGGCAAGGCCTTTGAACTCTGTGTCCTTGTTCCTCAGTCAGCATGTGAACCACCTTGAGCTCAGAGCCTCGGGCCTTTTGTCATGTTGCAGCTGACCCAGAGTGAGCCTGTCCCACAGGCCCTCTCCATACTTCCCAGTCAGACGCACACCACTCCCATTGGTTTCCCACCAGCATTTGTAAGATTTTCATTTGATCTTTTTCGCAGTTCTCATTCTCTGGTCATTTAAGGAAGCAGAAGTAGCTGGGTCCTAGATGACTCCATTTAGAATTTTATCTGAAACAAGACCCACATGAAAGGGCGTGGTGTGCTGTGTTTATTTCATATTGTGCCAGGATGACCCAGGAAGCTGAGGATCCTGACATGAGTTGGATGTTTTCATGTCCACTCATCACCGATGGCCCTTGGTGGTCCTCCCTCTTCTGTGTACCCGTTCCTGAGTTTTTAGCCTTTGCCCTTGATCTGGAACTTTGGAATCAGTGATGGGTAGCTCCTTGGTGGTGGTGACCTATGGATAAGCCTCTCTCTCTGTCTCTGTCTCTCTGTCTCTCTCTCTCTGTCTCTCTCTCTTTCTCTCTTTCTCTCTCTCTCATTTATGTACCTAGAGTTTTCCTGCCTGGCCCACGGTCAGGATAAATCTCTTTCACCTGCCAGTCCCACAGCCGCTTAGACCCAACCAAGTAAACACATAGACTTATATTGCTTACAAACTGTATGGCCGTGGCAGGCTTCTTGCTAACTGTCCTTATATTTTAAATTAATCCATTTCTATAAATCTATACCTTGCCACACAGCTCATGGTTTACTGGCATCTTCACATGCTGCTTGTCCTGGCTGGCAGCTGGCAGAGAGTCCCTCCGCCTTCCTGTTCTTTTAATTCTCTCTGTTAGTCCCGCCTGTACTTCCTGCCTAGCCACTGGCCAATCAGTGTTTTATTAGCAACACATTTGCCATACAGAACATCCCACAGCACATTTATTTATTTATTCATTCATTCATTCCTTTAAGAGAGAGACAGAGAGAGAGAGAGAAAGAGAGAGAGAGAGAGAGAGAGAGAGAGAGAGAGAGCGCTCTCATGATATAGCCTTGACTGGCCAATCTATAAAGACCACACTGGCCTTGAACTCACCGAGACCCACCTGCCTCTACCTCCTGGGGGGTATAATTAAAGGTGTACACCACCGTGTCCAGTTTGGATATGGATTTAAAAAATTCTCCTAACTCTTCATCTGATAAGTCTAGGGGTGGAACCCAGTGAGAAGAAAACAAGACTGATCCCCAGGTCCACATTGCTCTCTCTGTCTTCTTCAGGTGCCTTTTCTCAGAAGGGAAAGACGCGGTTGAAGAGGTTCTCTGTGTGGCTGTTTTGAAACTCTGGCAAGCAGTGTGTAGTGACAATGGTAATGGTAAACCTGACTCTTCACTGCCGATTGCTAGTTGTGTGCCTGAGAAGTGAGAGCATTCTGTGCGGTTTGGCATGGCAGTCCTCCCCCAAGGTCGGGCCTGGGAGGATTGGTGTCTACATTCCATGCCTTTTCCTTCCAAAAAGTATGTGAATCCAAAAAAGCAAGTTCTATATTGAATTCATTCCCCAACTCCCACCTTCTCCTCTTCCTCTTTCTGCTCCCCCTCCTCCTCCTCCTCCTATTTCTCCTCCTTCTCCTAGTCTTCTTTCTCCTTCTTCTCATTGTTCTCCTCCCCTTCCTCCTCCTCTGCCTCAGGACACCGGATCACTGTCAGCATAACTAGTGGCGCCCCCCCCCCGCCCCCACACCTCTCCCTGCCCTGCAGACTCATGACTTCTGCTCATGTCATGAGCAATGAGATGGTTTCCTTTCTCATCCGTTTAAAAATACTTCGGTTTTGCTGACCATAGCACCCCTTGCAGTGTCTTGAGATACGTGACTATCAGCCAGCATCTCTGGACACTGATTAGCATCTGTTCCTGAAATAGGAAAATGCCGGAGGGATTTTGTTTTGTCAACTCTTACCTTTCTTCATACAGCATCCTCCGGAGATCATTAAGTTCTTGCACAATCTTTCTTAGTCACCTTTGTGGTTTCTGTGTATATCAAGATTTTAACTTTTTTCCTTCATCTCAAAGAAATGTATTTCATAGGAATAGGTTTGCTCTTGGGACAGGAAACACTGGAAATGAGGATAGTGACAGGGTGAAGCTTGCAAAGAGTGTGTGCACCGTACCAGCTGAGTATGAGGAAGCTATCTCCTTTCATTTAGTAGGCGGAAGGACCAAGAACTTCAAGTAGACTGTAGAAAAGCAGCCTCTCAGGAAGTCCAGTTACAGTCGGTACAGCCAAGCCCCTCAGTTTGTCTCAGAATTCACATTAACCACAACAACAACAGAAAAAGACAAAACAAGTGTGGTTGTATGCCTGCAATGTGAAGACAGGTAGATCACTAGGGCTGGAAGGTCAGTCAGTGTGACCTATTTCATGAGGTCAGTAAGTCCCTAATAAAAAACAAAGAAAGGAGAAAAGCCTTAAACTACACCTGAGGATGACATGTGAGGTATCCTCTGGCCTCTATCCATATGCGCGCGCGCATGCACGCGCGCGCACACACACACACACACACACACACACACACACACACACCAAAAACAAGAATTATCGAAGTCCCTTACTCAGGCCTATGTGTTTACCAAGATTCCTGAAGGAAGGTGAGAAAGGCAGAATTTGGTGGCTGTGTTTACTCTCTGTGAATCAGGCAAAATAACCCAGATACTTATGTTTCTGTGAGCCTTGGAGTTATACTGTTTTAATATCTGAAAAATATTGTCACCTGGGGTATGCATTTGCTGTGTCTCAGGCTCATGGAATCTGACATGTCCAGCTCAATAAACACAAAGCCATTATTTGAAGGAGCCGGAGAATGTGCAAAAGCAGAAACATGAGAAAACATCAGTGGCATATTGTTGGGTCAGAGAGAGGTTACTTTCAGCATACCCACAGTGACATACCTCTTCCAACAAGGTCACACCTCCTAATCCTTCCCAAACAGTTCCACCAACTAGGGACCAAGAATTCAAATATGTGAACCTATGGGTGCCACTTGAATTCAAACCACCACATCTTGGGAATTATTACTTCCAGAAGCCAAGGCAGCCAAAACCTTAACACAGGAACCTTTGAGTATATTTCAGATTCAAACCATGACAGCATCCTTCCAGTTTGCTCTACTGTGTTTCATTCCTCATTCTCATACTCCTGACATGTCCTGTCTGCTCCCACATGCCTGTTGAGAACACAAAGCACAAAAAAAATTCAGCGTCATTGAATTTCAGTGTTAGGACTCTGGGAAGGCTCACAGTCTATGATATTATGGAGGTATACTTCTCACATGCTATCATTGTTTCTTAGGAAGAATACAAACAGTTTGCTCTGGCCACTGTCTAAAGGCTGATGCTCTGGTTATATTCCGGTTAAGCCAAAAAGCTTTTCCTTATGCGTTTCCACACTCCACCCACTGAGAAAGCTTTCATAAGAATGATAAGAGTGTAACTAATCTATGAGAACCAGTCTTTGTCTAGCACCACCAAGCAGTGGCTCAGTGAATCCTCATTAAAAACTCTAGCAGGTGGGTCATTGTCCCCATCTTACTGATGAGGAAGCTGAGGGCCACAGGAGTGAGTGACTGGCAAAGGACATCACTCTACATACTCAGACACAGAAGGTTGACCCTGGAGTCCAGTTCTGATAAGTCATCTTCCTATGATGGTGGTGGGTGACAGAACTTGCTTAAATGTCATCGTGGCAGCTCAAGGCAGACTAACTCCTGTGTTCCGCAGAGGAAAACCAACGCCTGCTTGTGACCCACCCCGACATGGCCAAGCTGCTGCCTTCCTTCATGACCTCCAGCATCCCGGTTCTTCGGCAGCAGAGCCTGGCTCTACTGCTGCAGCTCACCCAGACCGAGAATGGCCGGACCCAGGTCATCAGGCACCTCGACCTGACCCGGTAAGCCTGTGCTGGTGGGATCTTCCCTGTGGCCCCTCAGGTCGCCACTGTGTAGACAAGGTCAAGCTGCCCCTCCCTCCTGCTGTCTCTGGTGTGTGGTTCCCACCAGGCTGTCATGAGTTTTCATGGAAGACAGTACCAGAAAGAGCCTTTGAGGGGAACCCTAACGGCAGAGTGTCCCGACAAGCTCCTGGCTGAACTCAGGACCACACCCAACTTTGATTCTGCGCCAAGTAGAGACCGTTGAACTTGTCAGGGCAGTACCTCCACAGGCAGACATGGAACCCAGCCTTGAAATGGAGCACTTGCTTCTGACTTGTTAGACCCGGGCCAGGTTCTACCCTGTTCCTCCCCTGGCTTTTCCTTTGTTCTCCTGTTTGACACAATACTGGCGTTTTGTTTTGCATGTCCTTCAGTCATTTCTGAAATGGGAGAGTATAATTTAATACAACAAATGCTTTTTCATGGGACTTTTTCAAAGACTGAGAAACATGGGGATAGTCTATGCATGACTCCTAAAAGGATTTTCTGAAACAACTTACCTGAACCACAATGACTCTGTCTGTGCTTTTCAGCTTCTTAACAATTAGTTTTATTTAATTGTTTGTTTATTGCCAGTTTATTTAGTGTGTAAGGACAAATATATGTGTTGTGTCTCTGTGTGTATAAGCACAGGTATGTGTGTGCACATACTGAGGGGGGTGTACATATGTATGTGGGTGCATTTGTGTGTACAAGTGCACATGTATATGCATGCTTGTGGAGGTCAGAGGTCAGTCTTGGGTGTTGTTCCTCAGGAGCCATCCAATTGGTTTGTCGAGATACATCCCAGTCACTAGGACCAGATCCCTGGTTAGGCAAGGCAGGCCAGCTAGTGACCTGCGGTGGTTTGTCTGTCCCTGCCCCCCACCCCAGTGCTGGGATCACAGGTGCGTGCTGCCATGACCCACGTTTTCTGGGGTGCTGCAGATCAAACTCAGTCCTCAGGTTTGTGTGGCAAGCACTGTAACTGAGCTCTCTCCCAGCCTGTATTTTATTTATTTTTCAATTGACATTGCTGACTTATTTTCTGGTTATAAATTTGACCATATGAAATTGACATGCCCATTTTTTTTTTTAGATCAGAAAGGTTGAGCATCAGCCATCTCATATGGTTTAACCTGATAGAAACAGCATTTACTGTGGCCTGCTTTGCAAACGTGTCAGAGTAACTTTAGAACAGAGGTTAATCTGCCAGATTTCTTCACTGCCATACCATTTTATGTCCTGTGGTAACTTAGGAGAGCGGTGCTCCCTATTCACAGAGTGGGCAGGGGATGCTACAGCAAATAACAAGACCACATCAGCCTGCCGTCTCCCGGGGCTTGTTCCCTGGAGCCCAGCCCCTACTCTCTGTCCTCAGTAAGAAAAGGAGCAAAATCTCTCTGGACCAGGCTGAGCCCTCTCTCCCATCCTTCTAGTGAGGGGTCCACTGTGTGCCAAGGACAAGGTGGTCTCCATCTCCCTGTTTCCATCAAGTCAGAGCTCCAGTGGCTTCCAGGAAAAGCCTTGGCAACCCTGAAGCTCTGCCCACAGGCGGGTGGATTGCTAGTGAACATCTCCCAGTGCACTTGATGCTTTTCAGGGGACTCTGCAGCCATTAACTCAGTCCCTTCGGCACACGTTGTTTTCTCTTAAACCATCCTTCGTCTCTGAGCTGCTGTAGCCGTAGTTGTCGTAAGACTTTCGCCGCAAGCTGTCTTTGAACAGCCAGAGCCTCAACTTGAACTCTTGCAGTTGTGTCCTCCTGACACATACAGTCTTGCCTACTCCTGGATCAGCAGGGAGACCTCAGCTTCTTGCTTTCAGGCCCCACAAGCCTTGCTAATGTCCATCTTCAGGTAAATGAGGAAGAGGCAGTATTGGTTCTCTGTGCTGAAAGAACATTGTTTGAAGCAATGCAGGGCAGACCTCACAGAGGGATACAGGTCCCCTTCCTCCCCAGATGTCAACTGGCAAGAACAGGCTCCCCACTTCGTAGGAAGCCCTGGGATTTTAGATTCTCGCAGTCTGGTGTTGAATCCTTTTTATTCTCTTTTTGGCCTGGGAAAGGTACATTATCTTGTCTGTACTGCACACTTAGAATGACATTTAAGAGGGATGGTGGAGAGCTGAAGAGATGACTTGGCAGTTAAGAGCATGTTCTACCCTTGCAGAGGACCCAAGTTCAATTCCCAGCACCCATATCGAGGAGTTCACAACCACCCATAACTCCCAGCTGCAGATCTGACGTCTTCTCATCTCTTAGAGCATCCACATACAAATGTGCAACACATATACACACATACATGTAAACAATAGTGATTACTTATTAAAAGAAGTGTGAAAGTCACTCCACTTCCTTATTTTTTTAAAAGATGGGGCTCCATGTTAGAGCCCTTGCTAGTAAATATTAGGGGTCAGTCCTCAGTACACTACCCCCTGCCCTCCAAAAACAAACAAACAACAAAGAGCCCACAGAGAGATGTCTATGTCGGTTTAGATCTTTTTCTCCTGCCTTATGCAGACAGTTTGACCAAAAGGAGCTTAAGCATGATAGAGCCTGGTGTGTTTTCCCACGTAATAAGAAAAGACTAAGCATAGCAACCCATAGCTTGAAGACTCCAAGGTCAAGGTCACTGTCCTTCTCTTGACCTTTCCTTTTCCCTTGGTGCTATGCCAAGCCTCATATCCCTGTCTAACACAGCTTAGCACCCACTGGATCCACCCTCTCCCTTAAGAAAAGCCACTGCTTATTTTGGTTTGGTAGATTGTGTCCTGGGCTACTCAGGAAGACATTAGCACCCACTGGATCCACCCTCTCCCTTAAGAAAAGCCACTGCTTATTTTGATTCAGTAGATTGTATCCTGGGCTACCCAGGAAGACATTAGCACCCACTGGATCCACCCTCTCCCTTAAGAAAAGCCACTGCTTATTTTGATTCAGTAGATTGTGTCCTGGGCTACCCAGGAAGACACTGGTGGCTTCTGTAGCAGAGTCGGGCAGAATGGTAGGGGGACGTGGTGACTGTGAGGCTGGCCAGCTAACAACTGCCACCACAGTAAGAAGAGTCACCGGCATCCATATCTGACACTGGACATGAACCTAATAATGTTTTAGTGATCACTTTTTTTCTCTCTTTAGGGTAGATTGTTAAAAGTCTTAAGCTGGGACAGTAGTGAACTGATTGGCTCCATGAGCCCATTCTCTAAACTGTGGTCCATCCACTGGGGCAACTGTTTGTCAAAAGAGCAGGAAACATGTCTCTGAGCAAGATGATGTGAAAAGGGACACACTGTCCTCTGTAGGTAATGAGACGGTTAGGAGAAGTGTTTTGTCATGGTGAGGGAGCTTACTTTTTTATGTATCCTGAGGCTAAACCAGGATGACCCTGACTGTTGTCTGTTCTTGGTGCTATTCAGGTTCATCAGCAGCATTCATCTTCAAGACCAAGAAAACAGTTAAATTGGTGTAGGAGGAATTTGGACTAACTCCAAAGCAAATTATTTCTGATGGATGAGCACTAGAGTACTCTCTTGAGGAAGTCGAGGATTTGCAGAAGGTTGAGGACACCTGAACTTTAGACACCGTCTAGCCCATCCCCGTCCAGCATGGGTGCCCCCCTGCAGAGGCCCAACCCAGTCCATGCACGCTCCCCTCGAGGGAAGACCCAGCATTTTCACTGTATCTGTTTCCACTTGACCTGGGCCAGCATTAAGACAGTTCAGAGACTGGAGGTCTTCCCAGCTAATGAGGATGTGAGTCACCTCCCCAGGAAACCCATCTAGTACCAGAATTAGCCTGACTGTGAGTTACCTATCCCATGGCTCTCTGACCCAAGGACAGCCCAGACGATGGAGGGTCTGAAGAGAGCATCAAATTCTCCCACTTCCCAGCATTAGGGGCCACACACTAGGCTTTTCCGATTCAAGCACCCCACTTTTTATACCAATCCTCAGATGATTCAGCCCTTCCCAGAACAATCTGCTAAACAGATTCTGTCCCTTCGAAGTGAGTGCCTGTTAACCTCCCAAATAGCCAACCCATAGGCTCTTTCCTGTCTTGCTGTCATCCCACTGCCCAGAGGCATTTGGTCCTCTTGACCAAACCCTTCTTGAACACCATAATCATGGTTGTCAGAATATCACACAACTGCCGCCCCTCACCCCCCATAGCTCTTCCTTCTTGGATTCCTATACCAACCCCTCTTGTGCCATCATCTAAGTCAGGGGCTCCAGGATCCTACACTGGCTGTTTTCTTGTCTTGGACTTTAAGAGAAAGAGACTGTCTTCTCTTAAGGGTTAGATGGCAACACCCTCTGGTACTAGATCCTGTCTCCTTGTCTCTGAATAGCATACCAGATAAAATGTGGTTCTTTGGACCTGTCTCTTTCACCTGGATTTCTTGTCTTCGCCTAGGACATCCAACCATCCATCTGCCTAAGATTTCTAGAGTTGCCAGTTCTTGCTCATTGGCATCTCCTGGGTTTCCCTTGCCATTCTCCTCCTCGGTCTCTCATCATTCTTTCTCAGACTATGTAATACCTCCTCCTTTTCATAGTACCCCTCATCCTGCCACTGCCACAGCCTAGTCCCATGACCTTTATTGTCAGAACAGCCACACATCTCCCTG
This sequence comes from Peromyscus aztecus, assembly GCA_902168405.1. Classification (NCBI taxonomy): domain Eukaryota; kingdom Metazoa; phylum Chordata; class Mammalia; order Rodentia; family Cricetidae; genus Peromyscus; species Peromyscus aztecus. The sequence goes on from CABHPQ010192918.1 coordinate 28,182, forward strand.
GTGGGATTCTTTGTCCCCCTGTCCTACCTTCTCCAACCTGGCCTCCATTAAACCAGCAAAAAGATGTTTCTAAAATGCACATTGGTCCATTGTTTTCCTACTTAAAATTCTAAATTGACTCTCCATTGCCTGTAAGACTATCTTCCTAACTCATGAGATATAATGTCTAGGAGTCACCTGGGGGGCTTGGCTCAAGTGCAGTCACCCAGAGATTTGAAGTTTAGAGTAGTCTAGGAATCTGTGCCCCACCCTATCCCCACCACTATCACCCTGAAAGTCACCTACCCATCACACTTTGGAGAAGGTGGACCTTAGGAGTTCAATGCAAACTTTGTCGAAGACTCTAGAAGGCCCGTCATGAACTGGGCTCTGTCTAGTTCCCTCGCCTCCCTGCCCCCTATTCTCCTCTTGCATCCTAAGCACTAATGGTAATGAGCTGCTGTGTGTTCTCGGGTGTTCTGTCTGACATGCTCTGTCCTGTCTCTATGTGCCTGACACTGGCCCGCAAGCTTGCTAATGCCAGAACAGTGTCTCGTTTCATCTCTGTAACCCTAGAACGCAGCTCATTGCCTGGACAGTAGCCAGTGGTAGTTTAGCACAATTGTTTGAATGAGTAAATAATCGTAACTATCACGATTCTCTGGTGATGGAGCCCAGACATCATATACTGTGGAAGCCTTTTCATCTCCAGTCCCCCAACAACTCCTGCCAGGTAGACTCTGAGGCCCTTCGCATGAGTCTGTTCTGGCACATTCCTAATGCTTTCCTTCATTATTGTACATGTCACTGTAGACCAGGAGCTAGGTACTGAGCACAGTACCAGCGTGCCAGAGGTGCTCGTTTTGCTGGAGGGGACTCATAACTTTCACCTCTGGTGGTCTAACAGTCAGTCCTCTTTAGGCAGCTTGAGGTTTCACAGCTTTGTCTGGCAGCTGAACTGGACTGT
>CABHPQ010192919.1:0-14339 GCA_902168405.1 Peromyscus aztecus
TGTGTGTGTGTGTGTGTGTGTGTGTGTGTGTGTGTGTGTGTGTGTGTTTATATACAGGTAGGTATGTGTTCATGTTCACGAGTATGAAAATGCACATATCTATTTTGATTTTTTTTCTTTTAGATAGGGTTTCTCACTGGGACCTGGGAATCATCAATTAGGCTACAATCCCTGACCCCAAACACCCAAGGATCCTCCTTTGTCTGCCTCCCCAGCACTGGAATTAGAGATGGACTACCATGTAGCTAGAGTTTTCCTGCCTGGCCCACAGTCAGGACAAATCTCTGTCACCTGCCAGTCCCACAGCCGGTCAGAACCAACCAAGTAAACAGAGAGACTTATATTGCTTACAAACTGTATGACCATGGCAGGCTTCTTGCTAACTGTTCTTATATCTTAAATTAATCCATTTCTATAAATCTATACCTTGCCATGTGGCTCATGGCTTACTGGCATCTTCACATGCTGCTTGTCATGGCGGCAGCTGGCAGTGTCTCCCTCACTCAGCCTTCCACTTCCCAGAATTCTCCTCTTTCCTTGTCCCACCTACACTTCCTGCCTGGCCACTGGCCAATCAGTGTTTTATTTATACAGAACGATATCCACAGCACTACCACATCCAGTTTTTTTTAAGGGTCTTGAGGGTCAGACTCAGATCCAATGTGTGTGTTGGCAAGCACTTTACCAGTGGAGCCTAGCCTTTTCTGTCTACCTTCTTTGGGGGATTTTTTTTTTCTTTTCCAATGAGTAAGGACCATCATGTACTGAAATCCCCCTCTACTACCCAGACAGAGCCAAAGAGAGGTGCTCAGAGACAAGTCAGATCTTCCTAGGAAAGGTACCTTCTGCTTGGCCGTTGTCCCAGGCTGAGAACCAGGATATGGAGCAGTGGGGCTTGAGCACACACAGGTCCCACTCAGAAACTTTGGCATCATCCCTTTTCTTAGCCGTAGCCTTCTTCCAGACATGGAAGTCTGAGTAGTTCTGAGTCTGGTTCTGGTTGGGTGAGTGGCTATCAAAGTGGGCAGTTTTACATGTCTTCATTATATTCTTGATTCCTTTGCCTAAGGTACTGACTCCTAAAGATGTCCCTGAAGCAGAACACGGGTCGATGTGACTCTTCACAAAGACCCCTCTGAACATATTCTTATAAAAACACTAGTCCTATTGGAATGGAGCCCCACTCTTACAATGTCACTTAACTGAGGGCCAAATGCAGTCCTATTGAGGTGCAGGGCTTCGGCACAGATGTGAAGGAGTGTATGCATTCTAACCTATAGCAGCTGTCAGAATTTCTCTCCAGAAGTGACACTTAAATGTAAAATCTAAAGGGCCAGTAGGAGTTGACCCTTCTGGCCGATGTGAAAGAATGTTCTAGTTGGGAAGTGAGGAGATGGGAAATCTGGGTGCTAAGGAGACAGTGTGGTGCTTCCTAGAAAGAGAAGGACTGAAAGGGCCTGAAAGGATGCAGAGATGTCAGCAAAGAGAGAAGGTCCCACCTAAGGGAGGAGAGTCCAGAAGAGGGCAGCCAGGGAAGCCACAGCCAAGAGCTCACATTTACCTAGAGCAATGCTCCAGAGACCCTGCGAGGGGAATCCTTAGAACAGGAGCATTGATGTCTTAGGAGAATCCCTGTGCTGGCTGTGGGATGTAGACTAGAGTGGGGGGGAATATGGTGCGGAGGGGCCAGTCCACGAGACTGTTCCCAAGTACTGCAGGGCATAGAAGCCATCAGCTGGGCTCAGAGTTGAGGCAGCGGGATCAGAGACAGTACAGAATAGAAATACACTTAGAAGTTATTCTTGACAAGCTTTAGTGTTCTTGGCTGGGAGTGGGGGGGGGGCGGGGGCTGAGAGAGAATGAGAACTCATGGATATGTCCTGAGAGTTGAGTGATGTGTCAGAGACCAGTGATTTACTGAGGTGGGGGCATTTGAAGCAGAACCAACGTAGAAGAAAGATGGGCATGTCAAGTTTAATGAGTAAAACATCCCAGAGAATCTTCAGTGTGCAATAGCCTTTAGGCTTGAGCCTAGAGAGACACATTTATAAGACAGAGGTAGATTGAGTGCTTAAAAAGGTAGAAATATTTACCAAGCAAGTACTATGCAAAGAAAGTAGATACGAGACATTAATATCATACAAAATGGACTTTAAAACAAAAGCCTTACTAAGTTTTTTGTTTTTTGTTTCTTGTTTTTTTTTTTTTTTTTTTTGGTTTTTCGAGACAGGGTTTCTCTGTGTAGCTTTGCGCCTCTCCTGGAGCTCACTTGGTAGCCCAGGCTGGTCTCGAACTCACAGCGATCCGCCTGGCTCTGCCTCCCGAGTGCTGGGACTAAAGGCATGCGCCACCACCGCCCGGCCTTACTAAGTTTTATTTAACAAAATTATACAGATTTATGTTGTATGTCATATTATATATATATATATATATATATATATATATAAAATGAACTAATTAAGTCAATAAAATTAACCTGTCAGAGCACATACCTGACACCTCTTTTGGTGAGTACATTCTTTAAATGTCTACCCTCCTAGCAATTATCAAGTGTACAGGACATGATTTTCACTGTAGTTCATCACTCTGGGTAGTACAAGGGTGGCGTGCATTCCTCTTGTCTGGCTACAACCTGCCTTGTACTCTTTGTTCTCTAGCCCCAAACAACCTCTCTGTGACTGCCATTCTACCCTGCTTCTAGGAGTTGGGGAGCAGGCACCATTTTCCTGGTCTCGTGTCTGAGTGATCCTCTGTTCCTACCAGGAATAACACCAATGAATATGGGAGTGCCAATAACTCTGCATAGATTGATTTTATTTCCTTTGTATTCATACCTTGAAGTGAGATTTCTGCATGTTGGCCTCAGGAATCCTGCATTTAAATATGAAAATAAATCTGTCAAAATATATTTAAGATCTTCGTGGAGAAAATTATAAAAATTTAGTTGAAAGAGCTCCTGGTGGGGAAAATGGGGACAATATGAGCAACGGAATAAACAACATAGTTTTACATTATAATCCAAAGTAGAAAATAAATATCCATGAATTCACACTGACATGAATGAGATTGGATAAATGGATAAAACAAATCTCCTCCTAGGTGAATTCTTTATAACTTGTGTTTCCTTCAGGGAGGTGAACCGTACCTTTCCTCCCCTGAAGTGAGAGATTCATTAAGGCTTGCTTGCGAAGTGTGTGGTATGGAAAGTAACTCGACAGTAGATAGAAGCTGGCAAACACAGCCTCCACAAATGGTCACCGTTAACATCATCATGAATCATAGTGATAGCATGGACCCTAAAATGCTCAGCTCTTGTCTCTTCCCCAATTCGATAGCCCAAGTCTAGCCATGAGAAACACGCCAAATAAACCCAGATAGAAAGACACTCTGCGAAATACTTGCCCGGTACTCTTGGAAACTGTTCAAGAGAAGCTGAAGGGTGACTCGGTGGGTAGAGGTGCTTGCTGCCAAGTCTGATGGTCCGTCCGATCCCCGGAGTTCTAGCCTCAGAACCCACCTGGTGAGAGGAGAGAACCAACTTCCACAGTCCTTTGACCTCTGTGGCACCCACACATTCACCTACCTCACCCCACCCCTGCAAACACAGCCATTAAATCAATGTTAAAAACAACGAATAAAAACCGTAGAATTCATCAAAAACATGGAAGGCCTAACACACATCCTCACCTCTGAGAAACCTAAGGAAACAACTACTGCAACCTGCTGCCCTTGATGAGATCCCAGCCCTGAGGAAGGATGTTAAGGAGAAGCTAATTGAGTTGGGATCTCATCAAGGGCAGCAGGTTGTATTAAAAGATGTAAGAGAACGCCTGTGTATAAAATGACATGTATTTTTTTTCTCAGATATCATTTGGCAAGACAACAGTTGTCCTCAAATTCTTTTGCATGATTAGTTTAAATCAAAACCCCAAAAGAGGTTTTTGTTCAAATTCAACAAATTGGCTTAAAAGTCCATGTGGAAGGGCAAAGAGCCAATAAGAACCAGGAAAAATTCACAGGAAGAAATGGTGTGCTAACTCTCCACTGTTTGAGATTTAACACCAACAAACCCACCAACAAAAAAGCTGGTAGTGATCCGTATGAAGATGGGAGTGTGCTGGAAAGTACAAGCAAAGCAGAAGAAAGGAATGAGGAACATAGACCAGATTTCACATCTGTAACAGGGAAGACCAGACCCACAGCGGGGAAGGCAGCAACTCTTCATCCTCAGCGAGCTGCGCTCCTACCCTGAACAAGATTCAAGTCTATGCAAGATCTGCTGCAGTGGCCAGGAAAGAAAATAACTAAACTACAGATGGATTTGTGTGTGTGTGTGTGTGTGTGTGTGTGTGTGTGTGTGTGTGTGTGAATGTATATGCAGGTGCCCACAGAGGCTGGAAGAGCATGTTAGATCAATCCAAGCCTGCATACAAACAAATGAAAAGACATTGTTCCCAAGGAGATTTTTAAAAACCCATGTGACCAGTCCAGAATTTATAGAGAAGTCGCCGAAATCAATGCAAAGGGGATTAATGACCCAGTAGAAAATGGGCCAAGGATAAGAATAGGCATGTCATAGAAGAATAAATCTAAATGGCCCACAAACTAATAAGATATTCAGTCCCAATCATAATCAGCAAAGTGAAAAATAACATGTTAATGAGATTCCAATCTCATTCATTACAGTAGGAACAACTTTAAGAGTTTGACAATAGCCGGTGTTGACAACGTGAAAGAGTACAGCCTCTTTCTCTGCATTTATTTATTTATCTTCCTTCTTTCTTTGGACTTATTTTTCCATTTATTTCATAAAAATTTTTGATTAGCTTTACAAGGTATAGGGTTTCATCATGAAATCTTCTTAAAATGACACTTACTGGTTTACCAGGGAGAGGGGGTGTGCATGCATGTGTGTAGGTCTGAGGGCAACTTTCAGAATAGTTCCTTCCTTTCACTCTGTGGATCTTGGGGATGGAATCCAGGCAGTCAGCCTTGGAAACAGGCACCTTTATCTACTTAGCCATTTGGTCAGCCTAGAAACTCTTTCTTATAAACTACTTATAGGTGTAAAAGTTGGCATAGTCATATCCTGAGGAATATATAGCATGCGCATTTAGGTATTCAACTCAGCATTTATCTACTGTCTGAAACATAAAAAAAATAATCCAATGAATATCTATTAATACTAAACTGGTTTACCCTTGACTCATGGTATCCAAACTATCTGGAACCACAGGTACCATGCAAAATCTCTTAAGCATATTACACATAAAAAGTAGGCCTCACAATTATGTATCCAGCATGTTCAGGTAGATAGCAAAACTGGCCACAGATTATTTTCTTTGCTTCTAGAGTAGAGTATGTTTCTCAACCCCTTGAATCTGCATTGGCCACATGGTTCACACAAGCAGAAGCTCAAACCTCACACAAGAGAGACAGCGTCCCTCTGTGGTGAGAACCAAAGATGGATGCAGATGTGCGCTGCTGTGTGAGTTTGACAACATGACCTTAAAAGAGCTCATCCCTGATGCTATCCCTTCCCTCTTTGAATGAATAAATGACGTCTTCTATTTAAAATGATCAGATTTAGGTTGCCCCAAACTTGAAACTCTTTGAGAGAATAATAGACTGACTGCCCTAGGCTGACATAGTAGGATTGCTTCAAGTATGAGCATCACTGACAATCCAGTCAAACTGGGACCAGTTTCCCCAGGTATTTACCCATCCTTCTCCATCAGTATTCACCAACCCTAGTCAAGGCTGCTGGATATGGATAGTTAGAGTAATCTGAAATTGGAGTGAGGTGAACAGATTCATCTGTTAGGTGGGGTGGGAGGGCAGAGCAGAGCAATGCCTCTGAGTGACAGTCTATGACTGCCAATCTGGGTAGACAGTGCAGTGAAGAGAGGCAGTTAGGCAGCTGAGGGCTGTTGTTTTGTGAATCTCAAAACTGCCTGTGTTATGCTTGTCTCCCACGCAAGATCACAAGCTTTTCAAACCAAACAAAGGGATAATTTTTATTCATCATTTTTCCCTAATATTCAGCAAAATACACAACTCCAAATAAGCTATCCATAAATTACTACTGCGACGAATAGTGCTTTAAAACTCTATTCCTTGAAGCCCAGTATTAAATTATCTTGCCATTTGTTCCTCCCCCACCCAAGGAAAAACAAATGTTCTTCTTAATTGTTTCATATTAGTCCCAATGACTCACTGGGCTTCCTATTACCTTCTTCTCCTATCTTAAGACTGTCCTTATTAATTTTCAACACCATCCTTTCCAACGGATGGAGTCTTTCCTTTTGAAGAACTTGTTCGATTGAGTCACGTGTGATTTCTCCTCTAGCCAATTTAATTCAAGAGATGAATTCCGATGATCCCATCATCCAGCAGAAAGCAGTCCTGGAGACGGAAAAGAGACTGCTGCTGATGGAGAGAGATCCAGAGGAGGACGGATGCAGGACCACCTTGAACAAGACCACGATCAGTCCCCCACAAGCACCCGAGGTTTCCCTTTCTGCTGTGGAGTTATATAAGTAGATTCAGGCAGGAGGCCTGGTGTGATCTCAGACTGCCCAGTGAAGCTGGAATAGTGTTGTTTCTCAGACTTGCTAAATCTGTTTTCCATATGGAAAGTAGAAGCTTTATGGGTACTTTATTCTCTGCCTTTAGTGAAGACTCAACCTCTCCACCCCGTGAGCTTGAGTGTTGTGTTTAGGTCGTACTTCTGAACTCATATGTTCTACCAATTCACATTTCTAACACAGTCACCAGTTGGGAGGGGGGTCCCTTGACTTGGGCCATCTGGATTCTACAGGATCAGGCCCAGAATTGTGCCCACCGTTCCATCTCCAGCTTTAAAGCAAGCCCCATACATTTTAGCGCCATCAGTATTGGCGGGAAAAGGCCAGACTCCTCGTTTGCAGTTGCTTTGTTCTCTTGGCTTAGAAACGCATTTGCTAGAGACTGAGTTTTCAAATTTGTTTCTTTGTTTTTATGATAACCCGTGTCTTGCAGAATGCAGATGAAATGAACCCAGGTAAGGACAGCATCTCTCTTTCCAATATGTTTTATTCATTTAGGGTCAGTTTTTTTTTTTTTTAATAGAATGTAACTTCCAGACCCTTAAATTATAGCCTCTGGGCTACAAACCACCCATGAACAAAACCCTGCTGGTCCATCACCCAGGTCTGGTGCTATGGTCTGAAGAGGCAGCATCCAGAGGCCTTCCTGGTTTTTGGTTTCTTGTCTTTGTTTTCTCCCGGCCAATCTTTTGTAAACTGAATTTAGTTATTTCTTATATCCAATTTACCCTTCACTGCCCAGGGGATGCTGATATTTTCTGTGTTGCTCGGCTCTGAGGCTCATTATGCTAAATAGAACAACAACAAAAAAAGGTCTCTCTTCAGAGGAAAAACTCTTTTAAAAGACATAATTCAAATCTGAAGCATAGACATAGCCATCACGCATAATATGCTAACACAGGTTAGCATTTAATGTCAAATTAAGAGAGTGACATTTTAGCTGCCTCAGAATTATGTGTACTTGTGTGTGTTTATGTGCATTCATGTGTGTGCCAGTGTATGTATGCATTAAAAGTACAGCTGCAAAGTCCCACAGTGACTTCCTTTGGAATAAGAACTAAAGGACTAATTGGAGTATCTGGCTTTTTTTTTTTTTTTTTCAAATGCTGTAAACTGCTTGGCTGTCAGAGGCCTTCTTGGCATCCGTGGAGAAGGATGCAAAGGAACGAGCCAAGAGAAGACGAGAAAGCAGAATCCTAGCAGATGGTAATTGTCAGTCCTAACATTTCAATAGCTAGGATGACTCGAGCTGGAAAGAGCCCATGAAAGTCTGTGTGCTGATGTGTGAGGACATTGAGCTCTGGGGGGGAGGGGGCGGCTGAGGCGGGTGGTTCATGATGGACTGGCAGCCAGAGGACCTGACCAGGCAGACATCATTGGTGGTCTGTCTGTTCTTACTCAACATGCAATCAGCAGGACATAGCTTCAGTCAGCACCCCCAGGTAGACTGAGCTAGTCAGATTCCCAAATGGTGCTTGGGAAGTAGGAAAGAAGGGAGGTTCCACAGGCTAGCCTGGGCTAAAGGTATAATCAGAAAGGAAAGTGAAATGGGAAAAGGGGGTGGGGGTGGATGAAATAAGTGAAAATTGATAAAGAGATGTGCTATCTTTGGGGTTGGGTGTGTGAATGTGCAGAGTATGTGTATGGTATATGTAATACAGATCTTGCCCACTCTGTATTTGCTAGAAGATTATGGGGACACTTGCCTTGGCCAAGAGTTAATAAAATTGAGAAGAGTGGATGTAAGCCTCTGTATCATATCATGTCTCTGAGGAACCGCTTAGAAAACTCGGCACAGACTTGAAGGGGAAAAAATACTTAAAGAAATTAGACCTCAAATAACTGCAGAGAAAATAAGTGGCCATGCATTGGACTGGAAAACCTGCAATATAGAAGGACCTTCTGACATATGATGAGGGCTCACTGTCTGCCTTTTATTCTCCCAGCCCTAAAGGAAAAGGGGAATGAAGCCTTCATCAAGGGCGACTATGAAACAGCCATCCTCTACTACAGTGAGGGTTTGGGGAAGCTGAAGGACATGCAAGTGCTGTACACCAACCGAGCCCAGGTAGGTGACCCATGCCAGGACCCACAGTGGCCACTCAGAGACCAGGTTCTGGGAAGCCTGTCAAAACAAAGACGAAGGTAGCTAGTATGATTGATGGGCTGGTAAATGTATACCAACCAGCTCTTGTGGTCTTACGTTGCATGTGCCAATTTCCATGGTATAAATACTTGCCATAATCAGTCTTCAGTTTCCTGTGTGACCGGGTCTGGGGAGAGCCGTATATAACCAGCTTTCTCCACCATGCAAGTTGGCTCCTGCACACCACTCATGATGACCAGGCACTTTATCCCATGAGGATGAAGGAGAAACTAGGAGGCTGAAATGGCCCATGAGAACTTGGATTCTGCCACCCTGGTGTTTTGGTAGACTCTGGAAGGCTGTTAACTTAGTTACTTTTCTGCTCATTTTTATCAAACCTGCATTTTGTTTACATGACTGGGTAGCCCACATCCAGTTTCCTCAGGAATTCAGAGTTTCTGAAGCCCTTTCCCCTCAGGTTTATTTCACAGGAAACCTCAGTTTCTCCAAACACCAGGCATAACTTCCCCCAACCCTCACCCCCCTCTTTCTTACCTGCTGCTTAACGAAGGCAGGAGGCTGATACCTATCATTTGAAACAACAACAACAAAAGTCACTAGTGACCTTATCTTTGAGATACAGTGAAGTTTGGAGTGGCAGATTCATGGACGTGATCCCATGACAGACAGGGCCTGTCAGCAGGATCTCTGTGAGACAGACTTGATGCCATGTCGTTTACCAGAGAGGGAGGCAGCCACGGAGCCCTCGTCAACTCCAATCTCTATAACTCGAGAATGCCCATGTGGGCTTTGTGGATGAGAAGTATTCAAAGGAAGACACAGGACACTGGAAGGCTGAGGAGTCTGCTGAGTGACACTGATTTGAGGACGAGTGAATCCAAGAGCGACACAACCTCGTTACCTCAGCAGTTTGCATACATCTGACTAGAGCCCAGGTGTCTGTCCGCGCCCTCATTTGTGGCAAAAACTTGTTATAAGGAAGCAAGTCCATAAAAAAAAGATGGCCAGAAGTCGCTTTAGCAGTGCCCATCTCATTGCCCTAACAAGATTATAAATATGAAGTTATTAAGGACAATGTCTGCCATCTATTTCCCCCCTCATGCTCTGTCACAGCTAACCAATATCCCATTACTTACGTAACACTGGAGATGTAAGTCCATTTAAAGGATTCAGAAGAATCATTTAAGTGTAAGCACATCAATACAATGATTCCTTTACCTTCTTAGTCGGCACCAGATTCTGTCTTAGAAAATATCTATCTACTGGTGCTCATTCAGGCTAGTTACCCCGAAGTGATTAGAAAGCAATGGAGTTGAATTGCTTTTAAAATGTTGTGTAATTCAGACTTGTATCTAGTGCAGGTTGTCCATCCCCCCTGATTCCTCTAAATTAGTTGAATTTTTACCGTGTTCAATTTTAAGTCACCCTTTGATCAGTCATAAGAATCACATTAAGAGTGGCCGGGGATAAATATAAGGAAGCACAGGGAAAAGCTTTGGGGGAGCAATCTCTTCCAGCTCTGTCTCTCTGAGAGCATGCGTTCTGAGGCAGATACACACAGAACGTGCTGCCTGGTATTAGGACTGACTCACTTGAACCACTGACTGTTTTTAAATTGCCTCTACTGTGTGCATGCACTGCTAGAAAGCAATAAGGTGCTGGAATTGAATATTGCTTGCTAAAGAGAAAAAGAAGAGCCTACCCCCTCGTGGCCTTTGTTTCTCCCTACGGCTAATGTTAGAATCAAGACTGCTGGTGCTCACTAGATAAACCTGGAATTGAATTGCCTTACAGGAAAGCTAGCCCTTCTGAAAATGGGGACAAGCAAACAAGGATGGAGATGACACAGGGTGTCAAACTCAAGTCTTAAAAGAAAGCAAAGGAAGGAAAGAGATAAATTGTTGAAGTCCGCAATGACGTCTGCAGGGTTGTTTGGACCTTAACTCACAGTGCCATAAGATCATGGTCACTGTAATAATCAATAGGAGGAGATCTAGAACGATGCTGACTCTCCCTCCCTTATGATTGTCAAGTGCACCTCCAGACCAGAAGAGGTGATTTTTCAGAGGATCCTCCATGGATTTCCATAATGGTTGCATTATTTGTACCTTCCACCTGTGAATAAGGTTCTGAGCTTTCCCCATGTCCTCAAATCCGTTTTCTGTTCTTTCTTTACTTGCTGATATCAGCTGCTCTTTCTGTACTGACTAACGACTCCTAGATAGATTGTGTCTGAGTATCGGCTATTTGTGTCATTTCAGGCTTATATAAAACTCGGGGAGTATGAGAAGGCCCTCGTGGATTGTGACTGGGCCCTGAAGGTGAGAGACTTATTTCCATTCCCACATGACAGTATTGGGTTTGCTCGGGCCCCCGCATATGAATTCTGAAGTGCCTAGAAAGCAGCTCCCTGTGTGTCATCTGAAGGGTATAACCTCCAAAGAGAGCCCCAGTTTCCCCGTCTATAAAATGGGATGGAATAGAGTTGCTGTGAGGATGGTAACAATGCATACAGTGCGCCTAGCTCATACATGCACTCCAGAGATGCTGTCGCCATGAGTCTTTGAAAGTTTAATGTTGCACCAGCTGGCTCTTCACTTGGTACTGTCAAATGCTTTACTCCATGTCATAGGGGAAACATCATTTCCTCTCCTCCAGGACCAGCCACAAGAGCCAGTTTCTACAATGGCATCTTCCTTTTCAGTCTGGGCCTTTCCCTTTCAGATCCAATCATTTGGAAGTAGATTATACCCTCTTCCATTTGTGGAGGGATAGCAGAAGTATAAATGGTATTTTTTCCCCTTGGGTCAGGCTCGGTCGGACACATGCACAATGCTTTGCTTCCTATTCCCTCCAAAAGCGTACAAGTGGAGAATCAAAAGTTCAGGGAAGCAGGAACTGCTCAGCTCCTGGGTGCCACAATCAGTCCTTGTGAACAGTATTTCCGACAACTAACTGTTTAAATAACCCTAAATCCAAGCTTCCCTATCTTACTTGGTCACATGGGCCTTTTTAAAAAATTACCCAAACAACTCCTCTCAGAGGAAAGCACACACAAGCCCCACAAAGGGTCTAGAAACAAGAAGCATTTTCATCTTTAAACTGCTTGCAGATTTTGTGTGGCACTCCATAAAAATATGAACCTATCTCTGTCTCTCTTTCTGTTTTATCTCACTATCTGTGTGTCTCTGTCTCTATCTCTCTGTCTTTCTCGCTTGCTCGCTCGCTCACTCTTGCTCTTGTTCTCACTCTCTCTATCCTAGGGCTTTTCACATATTAGGCAAGAATCTCACCAGTTAGCCACCTCCCCAAGCCTTTTATATTTTGAGACAAGGTCTCACTGGTCTAGCCCTGAACCTGCCATCCTCCTACCCACCCCAGCCTCCAGGACAGTACACTTAGCCTCACCCAATGACCATGGCCTAAATCAGGAGTTCACATCCACAGCCACATACTAGCCATATACTCTTGATAATCTTTAAATTTTTATCTGTGTGTGTGTGTGTGTGTGTGTGTGTATGCATGACATGTGTGGGCGTGCATGACATAGCAGCACATGGATAGAAGTCAGAGGATGTCTCTGGAGTTGGTGTCATCCTTCTACCTTTAGGTGGGTCGCAGAGATTAGACTTCTGTCACCAGGCTTGCGTGACAAGTGCCTTTTGCTGCTGAGCCATCTCGATGGCTCTCTTGCCTATTTTTTATTATTGAGGGCATACGCAAAGGAAACGGGAGTGAATTAGAAAACCACCCTGGATTCCACTGGTTCATAAAGCACACGTGAACCTGCAGGTCCCCGAAGCACCTGACTGTGCTATCCTTCAGAGGGCACAGGGTGGGGGAAACACTGCTCTGTCACACTGGGCAGGTCATGCAATCACGGGAGCGGCCCCATGCTGATGCCAGCGTCGTACCTCCAGCATGGACGTACTCACCCACACTGTCACCTTGTTTGTTCACAGTTTCTTTTTCTGTCACCAGTCGTGAGGAGAAAAGAGAGCCCAGGATGTTTTCCTTGGCTGTTCCATTGGTAACAGCAAAAAAAGATCATTTGCGGCACGCTCACAGCATATATTCTGTTCGGTGCCACTAGTTTCCACAGTTTTCTGACCAAAAGATGAAGTCTCAGAGATGAATTAAGTGATTTGCTCAGACTCACAAAGCCATGGCCACACTGACTGTAAGCCTGTACTCTCTGAACTATCTACCGTAAAAAGCTCATGCTGGGAAACTCTAAACCCCACGATCCCTGGGAACTGATCCCATTCCTGTCTGAGAAAGAAACAGGATCTCCTCACAGGACTTCCAGACGGTCTTTTCTAATCAGTCGAGGACCAAAGAGGTAGACCCACCCAGTGCTGAGCCAGGCCAACACACTGGCCTCTGCCCAAACGTTGAAAGACGCCCAGCATAATTAACTTAATGGCAACACCAAAGCAGAGCGGGCCCCGTGCAGCTGGCGCTAAAATACCCGCTGACACTGGGAGGCTAGTCCTGTTAAATGTCCAGTGAGGCTCCCAGCAGAAGAGGTTTGGGTCGACTCAAAAGGAATTTGAAAACTGGTGGTTTCCCTCTTTGTGGAAGCCGCGGCTTCCAGGAACCGGCTCGCTCTCTTTAAAATCTCAGTAGCAAATACTCTGGCCTTCTATTATTAATGGTATGAGGACTTTTGTGCCGGTTTAACACTTTTTTGACACTTTTAAATTGGAAGAGACCAGACCAAGTGATATTTCAGGACCGATGTTCCTCGTCAAAGAAGATAAGGGCGGCAAAGCTGTTTTCAATTAGGAGCAGGTGCATGTCATCTTTAGCAGCACACTTCCTGCACAGTGAAATCCATCCCGCTTTGAAGGCCCCACTCCTTCAAAGAGAGTGTGGGGTTCACTGGAATAAACGCACGTGACAGGACCCCACTGCCTGCTCCATTTTAGACCCTCGCTCTTTAGAGGCCCCTCTACTGAACCTGTAGACTAGCATTTCCTGTAGAGTCTGTGTTCGTTTTTTCATAGCATATTTCTGAAGAGATTTGGCTTTATTTGTATTGTTTTGGGTGTTGGGATTTAAACCCAGGGTCTTGTGCATATTAGGCAAGCTACATCCCCGGTCCTGATAACATTTTTAAAGCCCTTGTGTCCTAGAATTAAGTGGCCAGATTTCAAATTCTGTCTCTTCCATGCACCAGCTGCACAGTATCAACCCTCGCTCGCTCTGGTTTCCTCATCTGTGAGGTGGGAATGGCTGGGCCCACTTTGTTGCATCACTATGAGGCTCACAGAAGATATTCATACAGCCATGAAGTTCAGTGCCTGGCCCATGGGACTGACTGATCAGCCTGGGCTCTCTTTCTTCTCTTCATGACTTCCATTCACTTAGCAATAGATCAGGAAATATTATACACAAAAACACGCCTGTAAAGTTTCTGCAGCATTTATTGTTCCCTCTTTTACTATTATTTAGCCTTTCTCTAAATCACATTTGCTGTGAAATGTATTGTTGCTGTTGTAACCACAGCAACAGCAGCTAACGGAATATTACCCAGCAGAGTGCTAAGTGCTATATGATTTTTCCTCCCAATGGTGAGAGAAAGACAAAGAGAGAGAGAGAGAGAAAGAAGGAGAGAGAGAGAGAGAGAGAGAGAGAGAGAG
>CABHPQ010192919.1:14439-29282 GCA_902168405.1 Peromyscus aztecus
ATCGGAGAGAGAGAGAGAGAGAGAGAGAGAGAGAGAGAGAGAGAGAGAGAATTACTGTCTTTACTTCCCAAATAACGAAAATAGTTGTTCAAAAACTAGTGGCCTCACCAACATTCTTCATTGTTGATTCACCTGGAACATTTTAGACTTCTGAAATGGACCTCTTGAACCTTCTAAATCTAAACCCTGAAGGATGTCTCACCTGACTCAATACCTGGCTTATAAAGGAATCAGTGAAGGTTACTTAACTGATGTTTCAAATTTTGGCTCATATATCTGTGCTGGATGGCTCCCTGCAGGTTTACGATGAGGAGGAGCAGGAAGGAGAGGGCCCTCCTATGCACAGTATATCCTTAGCTGTGCACTTAAAGCCTTCCTTTTGCAGGGGGCATCCATCTAGATCTTCAGCGATACTAATGTGAATTCCTGGTTGTTCTGTGTGGTCCAAAGAATGATCTACAATAGCCACACTTTCTGATTGGAATGAGTGGATTTGTGAAGCATATAGCAAGCCAAAGTAAAAAAAAAGGGGGGGGGGAGGGGGGGGGAGGAAGAGGGAGGGGGGGGGGGGGGGGGAAGGGAAGAGGAGAGGGAGAGAGAGCATGGCAGAAGTGAAGGAGCGGTAAAGAGAGTGCGTGGGAGAGAGCAAAAGGTCAAATTAGGTGCTCAAAAACATCCTGCAGAAGTTGACTGGAGAAGGAAGGCAGTTGGTTGGAGAGTCCCAAGCAGAGCAGAGTATCTGAGTAAAAGAACAAGTAGTTACAGGTAGAAGAGCTAACATCACCAAGCCAGGCCCTCAGAACATCCAGCAGAAGCTGACTGGGGCCGCTGAGGCAGTCAGCTGGAGTTCCCGATAGAACTTCCTGTCATGGAGGAGCTTTCCCTGGCCTCACCCCCAGCCTCTCTTTTCCTCCATTGGCGTGCTCATCAGATAACCAGTAGTAACTGCTGCTGGAAACGCTTCACCTTCCAACTGTTCTCAAGGGCACAGTGTTCTTACCCTTGGGATCTTTTGCTGTTCTCTCTCCCCTGTCACAGAGTTAGGATGGCCAACCCATCCCCAGACAGGACGCCTTGGAAGACACTTTGTGACAAACATACTTGGGTCTGAAATGGAGTGGGTGACAACCCCACTTCAAGACCTCCTCCTCCTCAGTGAGCTCAAAGAACATTATGACAATTGACCAATATAGTGTGCACTATAACACTGTTCAGGCTGTGGCTTATTTGCAAGAAGGAACCTACTGCCTACTAAGATATACTGGTAACCATAGTTGTTTTCCCAGAGAATCCTGTCGCTAATAAGGCAGAAGCTCTCAAACTTAGCTATGCAGTTATATTAACCAAAATTCTGAAAAATTGTTGGTCTGGACCCCATTTAGACAGTGTTTTCATTGGTCCAGGGGCAGCCAGGTCAGGACATATGTGAGACTTCCAGGTGATTCTAACGTTCAGCCAATGTTGACGGCTCTTCTGAAGTTAGGGTCTTGCTTTACTTCTTGAGCAAGTCTCTACATGGAAGTGATAGCTGGCGGCATCACTGATTTGGAAGAGAGCATGCCCATGTGTCCAGGCTCCTTGCAGGCAGCAATTAGCTTGCTCACAAATGCACAGAAAAGTCTTTAATTGTCAACTCTGGTAGCTGTCCTGAGAACCAAAGTGCTGGCCTCGTTCTGTTAACTAGGCAGGCAGGGGAGTGCCTAATGACTTCAGATCCTCTGAAACATCTGATCAGCCATTCTCTTTCACACAGTGTGATGAAAAATGCACGAAAGCCTATTTCCACATGGGGAAAGCCCACCTGGCCCTGAAGAACTACAGCAAGGTAAGTTCTCAGCGAGGTGTAAGTTCGCTCACAGGTTGGTTAGATGTTGGTCCACGTTTTAGTGTTTTCTGAAGGCCTGACATAATGCAGTTGGGAAGGATGTTGCATGAACTCCGGGACAGCCCCACCAGCTGTAGAGCTCATGTCAGCAGAGTCCCCCAGCAGTATCCTCTGCGTGTACTGCTTCAACTTCCTCAGAGAAAAGCCATGAACAACAACAACAACAAAATTCACTTGTAGTCTCGTTACTCCAAATGGATCTTATACCCACTACAACATCATGTAGTAAATCACAGTGTTGATGGTGGTGGAAGTGGTAGAGGGTGATGGGAGCCTAGGTACCAAGCCTGACAGAAATCATTCATAGGTTGGATCTGGGGTTGAGAAGATGTTGAGTTTAACATATGTACGTCTATCCTGGAATAATGCTCTTTTTTTTTTTTTTTTTGGTTTTTCAAGACAGGGTTTCTTTTCTTTTTTAATGTGATAGTTTTTATTGTGTTCATTCTCTTTTTGTTACTGTGTGTGTTCATGAGCATGACGTGACACAGAGGTCAGAGGTCAACTCTGTGGAGTCATTTTCCTCCTTCAACCTTGACCTGGATTCCAGGGTTAACTCAGGTCTTGGGTTACCAGGCTTGGGTGACAAATTCCTTTACCTGCTAAGCCATCCCTCCGGCCCTCTTCTTGTCATTCTTAATCTGTTTTCTAGAGGAGCCTTGATAAACCTTGATGATATGAGTGTTTATTTTCTTAGTTTCTTCTCTTGGAGACTGGCTGAATGCTCTCTGGGGATTTCTTATATATATGTTTGATTTACACTATCTTAGCACCCAAATCTGTCTGCACTGGTCTTTCTTTTTCTTGAAACTTTCTGTCTAACCACTTCCTCAGGAAGAACTCACTGTTAAGTTCTCAGTGACTGGCGCCTTTGCTGACTGATTTCGCAGCCTGTACCTCTAACTCCAGGCTGCTCTGTTCAATCCCTGGGTCTCAGTCAACACAATCTCCAGTTTTGCTGATTTCCTGACTCCCCTGGGCATAGCTGACAGGCTCTTGGTGCAAATATCAAATCTAAATTTAGCATATACATTATGATTATTCTTATCCCTGGCAGACATGAGCCACAAAAAAAATTCAAGACTGGGTAGTTCTTATCACAGTTTGTATTTAACAAACAAGTTCTTAAAGTGAATTTTGGAAACAGTACCTGTAGTGCCACAGAACCTGAGAAGCCCAAGCAAAAATATCAAAAGCTCACTGCTTTCCCTGGCTGCCTCCTGTGCTGGGAACAGGGCGAAGATAAGACCAGATAATGAAGGAACCAAGCCCTGGGATACCCCAGTCTACCCTGTAATCACCGTTACCCCCTGACCACCTCTCAAGGTCTTGTTTCTGTTTTCCAGTCTAGAGAGTGTTATCAGAAGATTACAGAGATAAATCCCAAGCTGCAGACACAGGTGAAAGGTGAGGCTCTCCTGCTGCTGCTGTCCATCTAAATCTGGTTTTCCTTTGCCCTCCACTGGGGTGCCTCCCGACTTTCTCTGCCCTGGACAAGGCCACAGCCTTGCCTTTCCTGCTCTGCCCAGCCCTCCATGTTTGCAGGCTTGCTCTGCTCATCTTCCCTCTGTTCTCGAGTTTAGACGCCCCCATTTCTTCCATACCATCCCCCCATAGACTTCTAGATTGCCCCAAATTTCCAAGATGGGTTAACACTCAGTTTCGATTTTACTTTACTCCTAAACAGTTCCTTCCTGAAGAAGAGTCTAAACTTGTTTTCTCGCTTTGTTCTTCCCATCCTTGAAGGGAAGGGAGTGGGCAAGGGTGGGAGAGAAATGTGTGTGTGTGGCAGGGGGACCGTTTGTATGGTTCCTTCAATTGTTAGGGTGCTGCTTCATTTCGCTTTTTCCTGCTTGTTTTGCCAGAATACCTAAATCAAGTCATTCTTCGAGAGAAGGCAGATCTTGAAGAGAAGGAAGCCCGTGAGTCTCTGGATTCCGGAAAGAAGACAGCAATGACAACTAGAAATCTCCTGGAGACCCTCTCCAAGCCAGACCAGACACCCTTGTTCTACGCAGGCGGCATTGAGATCCTGACAGAAATGATGACGGACTGTAAGTTAGACATGGGGGTGGTTTCATGAGCATTGTCAGTGTGAAGGCACAGGGTCCAGGGATCTGGCTCTGTGAGACAAAGATCCTCTTCCTTCTACAAATGTCGACTGGAAATCTACGCTAATACAGGCGCCAAAGAGGGTATGGAAGAAATATACCTCCACCTGTGTCCCGTCCTCTTCCGAGAATGCATTGACTCAACACTCACGCAGTAAACACCACACACACGGCACAAGACACACACGTGGTGTACAGCTGTTCCAGGTGTGCTTATATACTCCCACCACACACAGCGTGTGTTTATTTATATTTGTGTAAATATAAATACTAAATATATCAGTGTACTTATTCTATAAATTTTCCCTTATGTGTGTGCACATGTCTTGTTTACATCCCCACATCCACTCTAACAGCCTATACCGTGTACACACCCTGTGCTATGTAGAAACAGAAGAAATGTCTATGATAAACTATAGGGAACACCCAGCTATACGGAACAGCTGCTTGGAGCATGAAAATAGTTTCTGAGGAAATATTTCTGTCTTGTAATGAGAGCATGCCATTCTGTTGCCAGTTCCTGTAAACACTAATGGCAGAACTTAAAACACTTTTGGTTGCTCAGTGACAGGATGTCATTGGTACAAATGGATGGAGTCTCTGGTCCCCGTGTAGTAGAGAAGAGAGGCAGCCCAGATGGCCCCCTTGGCAGTTTCTTAGAAATTGTAAGTTCTTCTTCAGAGCCTGGGACAGTGTCAAAATAAATACCTAGGATCAGATGGCTTTCCAGTTCTTTCCAGAGATTTAATAGCTCCTGTAGCCTCTCTAAAGATTGCAGAGTAATGAATTGAGATGCTGACATTCTCTAAGCAGTCCCTCTGACTGAGACAAACTGAGTGGCTGATGGCATTTCTCAGAGTGTGACAGTCCAGCTAGATTTTAGACGATCTTAGCCTTTCACACTGGAATCTGGTGATCAGCTTGGCTGTGCTGCCGCTAAGATGGCAACCTGGGGAGTTAGGATCCTGAGCTGGTTCTCGTGGTTTTGTTTCAGGCACAGAACGGACCTTGTTCAGAACACATGATGGATTCAGCACCATCATTGACCATGAGATCATAAGAAGGTAAGGGGGTTTGGAAAGAACCAGATGTCTATCAAGAAAAGACAGACAGCCATGCGTGTGAAAGGGGTTACTGGCCACACAGGCAAGGCCTTTGAACTCTGTGTCCTTGTTCCTCAGTCAGCATGTGAACCACCTTGAGCTCAGAGCCTCGGGCCTTTTGTCATGTTGCAGCTGACCCAGAGTGAGCCTGTCCCACAGGCCCTCTCCATACTTCCCAGTCAGACGCACACCACTCCCATTGGTTTCCCACCAGCATTTGTAAGATTTTCATTTGATCTTTTTCGCAGTTCTCATTCTCTGGTCATTTAAGGAAGCAGAAGTAGCTGGGTCCTAGATGACTCCATTTAGAATTTTATCTGAAACAAGACCCACATGAAAGGGCGTGGTGTGCTGTGTTTATTTCATATTGTGCCAGGATGACCCAGGAAGCTGAGGATCCTGACATGAGTTGGATGTTTTCATGTCCACTCATCACCGATGGCCCTAGGTGGTCCTCCCTCTTCTGTGTACCCGTTCCTGAGTTTTTAGCCTTTGCCCTTGATCTGGAACTTTGGAATCAGTGATGGGTAGCTCCTTGGTGGTGGTGACCTATGGATAAGCCTCTCTCTCTGTCTCTGTCTCTCTGTCTCTCTCTCTCTGTCTCTCTCTCTTTCTCTCTTTCTCTCTCTCTCATTTATGTAGCTAGAGTTTTCCTGCCTGGCCCACGGTCAGGATAAATCTCTTTCACCTGCCAGTCCCACAGCCGCTTAGACCCAACCAAGTAAACACATAGACTTATATTGCTTACAAACTGTATGGCCGTGGCAGGCTTCTTGCTAACTGTCCTTATATTTTAAATTAATCCATTTCTATAAATCTATACCTTGCCACACAGCTCCTGGTTTACTGGCATCTTCACATGCTGCTTGTCCTGGCTGGCAGCTGGCAGAGAGTCCCTCCGCCTTCTTGTTCTTTTAATTCTCTCTGTTAGTCCCGCCTGTACTTCCTGCCTAGCCACTGGCCAATCAGTGTTTTATTAGCAACACATTTGCCATACAGAACATCCTACAGCACATTTATTTATTTATTTATTTATTTATTTATTTATTTATTTATTCATTCATTCCTTTAAGAGAGAGAGAGAGAGAGAGAGAGAGAGAGCGCTCTCATGATATAGCCTTGACTGGCCAATCTATAAAGACCACACTGGCCTTGAACTCACCGAGACCCACCTGCCTCTACCTCCTGGGGGGTATAATTAAAGGTGTACACCACCGTGTCCAGTTTGGATATGGATTTAAAAAATTCTCCTAACTCTTCATCTGATAAGTCTAGGGGTGGAACCCAGTGAGAAGAAAACAAGACTGATCCCCAGGTCCACATTGCTCTCTCTGTCTTCTTCAGGTGCCTTTTCTCAGAAGGGAAAGACGCGGTTGAAGAGGTTCTCTGTGTGGCTGTTTTGAAACTCTGGCAAGCAGTGTGTAGTGACAATGGTAATGGTAAACCTGACTCTTCACTGCCGATTGCTAGTTGTGTGCCTGAGAAGTGAGAGCATTCTGTGCGGTTTGGCATGGCAGTCCTCCCCCAAGGTCGGGCCTGGGAGGATTGGTGTCTACATTCCATGCCTTTTCCTTCCAAAAAGTATGTGAATCCAAAAAAGCAAGTTCTATATTGAATTCGTTCCCCAACTCCCACCTTCTCCTCTTCCTCTTTCTGTTCCCCCTCCTCCTCCTCCTCCTCCTCCTCCTCCTCCTCCTCCTATTTCTCCTCCTTCTCCTAGTCTTCTTTCTCCTTCTTCTCATTGTCCTCCTCCCCTTCCTCCTCCTCTGCCTCAGGACACCGGATCACTGTCAGCATAACTAGTGGCGCTCCCCCCCTCCCCCGCCCCCACACCTCTCCCTGCCCTGCAGACTCATGACTTCTGCTCATGTCATGAGCAATGAGATGGTTTCCTTTCTCATCCGTTTAAAAATACTTCGGTTTTGCTGACCATAGCACCCCTTGCAGTGTCTTGAGATACGTGACTATCAGCCAGCATCTCTGGACACTGATTAGCATCTGTTCCTGAAATAGGAAAATGCCGGAGGGATTTTGTTTTGTCAACTCTTACCTTTCTTCATACAGCATCCTCCGGAGATCATTAAGTTCTTGCACAATCTTTCTTAGTCACCTTTGTGGTTTCTGTGTATATCAAGATTTTAACTTTTTTCCTTCATCTCAAAGAAATGTATTTCATAGGAATAGGTTTGCTCTTGGGACAGGAAACACTAGAAATGAGGACAGTGACAGGGTGAAGCTTGCAAAGAGTGTGTGCACCGTACCAGCTGAGTATGAGGAAGCTATCTCCTTTCATTTAGTAGGCGGAAGGACCAAGAACTTCAAGTAGACTGTAGAAAAGCAGCCTCTCAGGAAGTCCAGTTACAGTCGGTACAGCCAAGCCCCTCAGTTTGTCTCAGAATTCACATTAACCACAACAACAACAGAAAAAGACAAAACAAGTGTGGTTGTATGCCTGCAATGTGAAGACAGGTAGATCACTAGGGCTGGAAGGTCAGTCAGTGTGGCCTATTTCATGAGGTCAGTAAGTCCCTAATAAAAAACAAAGAAAGGAGAAAAGCCTTAAACTACACCTGAGGATGACATGTGAGGTATCCTCTGGCCTCTATCCATATGCGCGCGCGCATGCACGCGCGCGCACACACACACACACACACACACACACACACACACACCAAAAACAAGAATTATCGAAGTCCCTTACTCAGGCCTATGTGTTTACCAAGATTCCTGAAGGAAGGTGAGAAAGGCAGAATTTGGTGGCTGTGTTTACTCTCTGTGAATCAGGCAAAATAACCCAGATACTTATGTTTCTGTGAGCCTTGGAGTTATACTGTTTTAATATCTGAAAAATATTGTCACCTGGGGTATGCATTTGCTGTGTCTCAGGCTCATGGAATCTGACATGTCCAGCTCAATAAACACAAAGCCATTATTTGAAGAAGCCGAAGAATGTGCAAAAGCAGAAACATGAGAAAACATCAGTGGCATATTGTTGGGTCAGAGAGAGGTTACTTTCAGCATACCCACAGTGACATACCTCTTCCAACAAGGTCACACCTCCTAATCCTTCCCAAACAGTTCCACCAACTAGGGACCAAGAATTCAAATACGTGAACCTATGGGTGCCACTTGAATTCAAACCACCACATCTTGGGAATTATTACTTCCAGAAGCCAAGGCAGCCAAAACCTTAACACAGGAACCTTTGAGTATATTTCAGATTCAAACCATGACAGCATCCTTCCAGTTTGCTCTACTGTGTTTCATTCCTCATTCTCATACTCCTGACATGTCCTGTCTGCTCCCACATGCTTGTTGAGAACACAAAGCACACAAAAAAATTCAGCGTCATTGAATTTCAGTGTTAGGACTCTGGGAAGGCTCACAGTCTATGATATTATGGAGGTATACTTCTCACATGCTATCATTGTTTCTTAGGAAGAATACAAACAGTTTGCTCTGGCCACTGTCTAAAGGCTGATGCTCTGGTTATATTCCGGTTAAGCCAAAAAGCTTTTCCTTATGTGTTTCCACACTCCACCCACTGAGAAAGCTTTCATAAGAATGATAAGAGTGTAACTAATCTATGAGAACCAGTCTTTGTCTAGCACCACCAAGCAGTGGCTCAGTGAATCCTCATTAAAAACTCTAGCAGGTGGGTCATTGTCCCCATCTTACTGATGAGGAAGCTGAGGGCCACAGGAGTGAGTGACTGGCAAAGAACATCACTCTACATACTCAGACACAGAAGGTTGACCCTGGAGTCCAGTTCTGATAAGTCATGTTAAGAAGAGCCAACTTCCTATGATGGTGGTGGGTGACAGAACTTGCTTAAATGTCATCGTGGCAGCTCAAGGCAGACTAACTCCTGTGTTCCGCAGAGGAAAACCAACGCCTGCTTGTGACCCACCCCGACATGGCCAAGCTGCTGCCTTCCTTCATGACCTCCAGCATCCCGGTTCTTCGGCAGCAGAGCCTGGCTCTACTGCTGCAGCTCACCCAGACCGAGAATGGCCGGACCCAGGTCATCAGGCACCTCGACCTGACCCGGTAAGCCTGTGCTGGTGGGATCTTCCCTGTGGCCCCTCAGGTCGCCACTGTGTAGACAAGGTCAAGCTGCCCCTCCCTCCTGTTGTCTCTGGTATGTGGTTCCCACCAGGCTGTCATGAGTTTTCATGGAAGACAGTACCAGAAAGAGCCTTTGAGGGGAACCCTAACGGCAGAGTGTCCCGACAAGCTCCTGGCTGAACTCAAGACCACACCCAACTTTGATTCTGCGCCAAGTAGAGACCGTTGAACTTGTCAGGGCAGTACCTCCACAGGCAGACATGGAACCCAGCCTTGAAATGGAGCACTTGCTTCTGACTTGTTAGACCCGGGCCAGGTTCTACCCTGTTCCTCCCCTGGCTTTTCCTTTGTTCTCCTGTTTGACACAATACTGGCGTTTTGTTTTGCATGTCCTTCAGTCATTTCTGAAATGGGAGAGTATAATTTAATACAACAAATGCTTTTTCATGGGACTTTTTCAAAGACTGAGACACATGGGGATAGTCTATGCATGACTCCTAAAAGGATTTTCTGAAACAACTTACCTGAACCACAATGACTCTGTCTGTGCTTTTCAGCTTCTTAACAATTAGTTTTATTTAATTGTTTGTTTATTGCCAGTTTATTTAGTGTGTAAGGACAAATATATGTGTTGTGTCTCTGTGTGTATAAGCACAGGTATGTGTGTGCACATACTGAGGGGGGTGTACATATGTATGTGGGTGCATTTGTGTGTACAAGTGCACATGTATATGCATGCTTGTGGAGGTCAGAGGTCAGTCTTGGGTGTTGTTCCTCAGGAGCCATCCAATTGGTTTGTCAAGATACATCCCTGTCACTAGGACCAGATCCCTGGTTAGGCAAGGCAGGCCAGCTAGTGACCTGTGGTGGTTTGTCTGTCCCTGCCCCCCCCCCCCAGTGCTGGGATCACAGGTGCGTGCTGCCATGACCCACGTTTTCTGGGGTGCTGCAGATCAAACTCAGTCCTCAGGTTTGTGTGGCAAGCACTGTAACTGAGCTCTCTCCCAGCCTGTATTTTATTTATTTTTCAATTGACATTGCTGACTTATTTTCTGGTTATAAATTTGACCATATGAAATTGACATGCCCATTTTTTTTTTTAGATCAGAAAGGTTGAGCATCAGCCATCTCATATGGTTTAACCTGATAGAAACAGCATTTACTGTGGCCTGCTTTGCAAACGTGTCAGAGTAACTTTAGAACAGAGGTTAATCTGCCAGATTTCTTCACTGCCATAGCATTTTATGTCCTGTGGTAACTTAGGAGAGCGGTGCTCCCTGTTCACAGAGTGGGCAGGGGATGCTACAGCAAATAACAAGACCACATTAGCCTGCCGTCTCCCGGGGCTTGTTCCCTGGAGCCCAGCCCCTACTCTCTGTCCTCAGTAAGAAAAGGAGCAAAATCTCTCTGGACCAGGCTGAGCCCTCTCTCCCATCCTTCTAGTGAGGGGTCCACTGTGTGCCAAGGACAAGGTGGTCTCCATCTCCCTGTTTCCATCAAGTCAGAGCTCCAATGGCTTCCAGGAAAAGCCTTGGCAACCCAGAAGCTCTGCCCACAAGCGGGTGGATTGCTAGTGAACATCTCCCAGTGCACTTGATGCTTTTCAGGGGACTCTGCAGCCATTAACTCAGTCCCTTCAGCACACGTTATTTTCTCTTAAACCATCCTTTGTCTCTGAGCTGCTGTAGCCGTAGTTGTCGTAAGACTTTCGCCTCAAGCTGTCTTTGAACAGCCAGAGCCTCAACTTGAACTCTAGCAGTTGTGTCCTCCTGACACATACAGTCTTGCCTACTCCTGGATCAGCAGGGAGACCTCAGCTTATTGCTTTCAGGCCCCACAAGCCTTGCTAATGTCCATCTTCAGGTAAGTGAGGAAGAGACAGTATTGGTTCTCTGTGCTGAAAGAACATTGTTTGAAGCAGGGCAGGGCAGACCTCACAGAGGGATACAGGTCCCCTTCCTCCCCAGATATCAACTGGCAAGAACAGGCTCCCCACTTCGTAGGAAGCCCTGGGATTTTAGATTCTCGCAGTCTGGTGTTGAATCCTTTTTATTCTCTTTTTGGCCTGGGAAAGGTACATTATCTTGTCTGTACTGCACACTTAGAATGACATTTAAGAGGGATGGTGGAGAGCTGAAGAGATGACTTGGCAGTTAAGAGCATGTTCTACTCTTGCAGGGGACCCAAGTTCAATTCCCAGCACCCATATCGAGGAGTTCACAACCACCCGTATCTCCCAGCTGCAGATCTAACGTCTTCTCGTCTCTTAGAGCATCCACATACAAATGTGCAACACATATACACACATACATGTAAACAATAGTGATTACTTATTAAAGGAAGTGTGAAAGTCACTCCACTTCCTTATTTTTTTAAAAGATGGGGCTCCATGCTAGAGCCCTTGCTAGTAAATATTAGGGGTCAGTCCTCAGTACACTACCCCCTGCCCTCCAAAAACAAACAAACAACAAAGAGCCCACAGAGAGATGTCTATGTCGGTTTAGATCTTTTTCTCCTGCCTTATGCAGACAGTTTGACCAAAAGGAGCTTAAGCATGATAGAGCCTGGTGTGTTTTCCCACATAATAAGAAAAGACTAAGCATAGCAGTCCATAGCTTGAAGACTCCAAGGTCAAGGTCACTGTCCTTCTCTTGACCTTTCCTTTTCCCTTGGTGCTATGCCAAGCCTCATATCCCTGTCTAACACAGCTTAGCACCCACTGGATCCACCCTCTCTGTTAAGAAAAGCCACTGCTTATTTTGGTTTGGTAGATTGTGTCCTGGGCTACCCAGGAAGACATTAGCATCCCCTGGATCCACCCTCTCCCTTAAGAAAAGCCACTGCTTATTTTGATTTGGTAGATTGTGTCCTGGGCTACCCAGGAAGACATTAGCACCCACTAGATCCACCCTCTCCCTTAAGAAAAGCCACTGCTTATTTTGATTTGGTAGATTGTGTCCTGGGATACCCAGGAAGACATTAGCACCCACTGGATCCACCCTCTCCCTTAAGAAAAGCCACTGCTTATTTTGGTTCGGTAGATTGTGTCCTGGGCTACCCAGGAAGACACTGGTGGCTTCTGTAGCAGAGTCGGGCAGAATGGTAGGGGGACGTGGTGACTGTGAGGCTGGCCAGCTAACAACTGCCACCATAGTAAGAAGAGTCACCGGCATCCATATCTGACACTGGACATGAACCTAATAATGTTTTAGTGATCAATTTTTTTCTCTCTTTAGGGTAGATTGTTGAAAGTCTTAAGCTGGGACAGTAGTGAACTGATTGGCTCCATGAGCCCATTCTCTAAACTGTGGTCCATCCACTGGGGCAACTGTTTGTCAAAAGAGCAGGAAACATGTCTCTGAGCAAGATGATGTGAAAAGGGACACACTGTCCTCTGTAGGTAATGAGACGGTTAGGAGAAGTGTTTTGTCATGGTGAGGGAGCTTACTTTTTTATGTCTCCTAAGGCTAAACCAGGATGACCCTGACTGTTGTCTGTTCTTGGTGCTATTCAGGTTCATCAGCAGCATTCATCTTCAAGACCAAGAAAACAGTTAAATTGGTGTAGGAGGAATTTGGACTAACTCCAAAGCAAATTATTTCTGATGGATGAGCACTAGAGTACTCTCTTGAGGAAGTCGAGGATTTGCAGAAGGTTGAGGACACCGGAACTTTAGACACCATCTAGCCCATCCCCATCCAGCATGGGTGCCCCCCTGCAGAGGCCCAACCCAGTCCGTGCACGCTCCCCTCGAGGGAAGACCCAGCATTTATTTTCACTGTATCTGTTTCCACTTGACCTGGGCCAGCATTAAGACAGTTCAGAGACTGGAGGTCTTCCCAGCTAATGAGGATGTGAGTCACCTCCCCAGGAAACCCATCTAGTGCCAGAATTAGCCTGACTGTGAGTTACCTATCCCATGGCTCTCTGACCCAAGGACAGCCCAGACGATGGAGGGTCTGAAGAGAGCATCAAATTCTCCCACTTCCCAGCATTAGGGGCCACACACTAGGCTTTTCCGATTCAAGCACCCCACTTTTTATACCAATCCTCAGATGATTCAGCCCTTCCCAGAACAATCTGCTAAACAGATTCTGTCCCTTCGAAGTGAGTGCCTGTTAACCTCCCAAATATCCAACCCATAGGCTCTTTCCTGTCTTGCTGTCATCCCACTGCCCAGAGGCATTTGGTCCTCTTGACCAAACCCTTCTTGAACACCATAATCATGGTTGTCAGAATATCACACAACTGCCGCCCCTCACCCCCCATAGCTCTTCCTTCTTGGATTCCTATACCAACCCCTCTTGTGCCATCATCTAAGTCAGGGGCTCCAGGATCCTACACTGGCTGTTTTCTTGTCTTGGACTTTAAGAGAAAGAGACTGTCTTCTCTTAAGGGTTAGATGGCAACACCCTCTGGTACTAGATCCTGTCTCCTTGTCTCTGAATAGCATACCAGATAAAATGTGGTTCTTTGGACCTGTCTCTTTCACCTGGATTTCTTGTCTTCGCCTAGGACATCCAACCATCCATCTGCCTAAGATTTCTAGAGTTGCCAGTTCTTGCTCATTGGCATCTCCTGGGTTTCCCTTGCCATTCTCCTCCTCGGTCTCTCATCATTCCTTCTCAGACTATGTAATACCTCCTCCTTTTCATAGTACCCCTCATCCTGCCACTGCCACAGCCTAGTCCCATGACCTTTATTGTCAGAACAGCCACACATCTCCCTGGTGGGATTCTTTGTCCCCCTGTCCTACCTTCTCCAATCTGGCCTCCATTAAACCAGCAAAAAGATGTTTCTAAAATGCACATTGGTCCATTGTTTTCCTACTTAAAATTCTAAATTGACTCTCCATTGCCTGTAAGACTATCTTCCTAACTCATGAGATATAATGTCTAGGAGTCACCTGGCGGGGCTTGGCTCAAGTGCAGTCACCCAGAGATTTGAAGTTTAGAGTAGTCTAGGAATCTGTGCCCCACCCTATCCCCACCACTATCACCCTGAAAGTCACCTACCCATCACACTTTGGAGAAGGTGGACCTTAGGAGTTCAATGCAAACTTTGTCGAAGACTCTAGAAGGCCCGTCATGAACTGGGCTCTGTCTAGTTCCCTCGCCTCCCTGCCCCCTATTCTCCTCTTGCATCCTAAGCACTAATGGTAATGAGCTGCTGTGTGTTCTCGGGTGTTCTGTCTGACATGCTCTGTCCTGTCTCTATGTGCCTGACACTGGCCCGCAAGCTTGCTAATGCCAGAACAGTGTCTCGTTTCATCTCTGTAACCCTAGAACGCAGCTCATTGCCTGGACAGTAGCCAGTGGTAGTTTAGCACAATTGTTTGAATGAGTAAATAATCGTAACTATCACGATTCTCTGGTGATGGAGCCCAGACATCATATACAGTGGAAGCCTTTTCATCTTCAGTCCCCCAACAACTCCTGCAAGGTAGACTCTGAGGTCCTTCTCATGAGTCTGTTCTGGCACATTCCTAATGCTTTCCTTCATTATTGTACATGTCACTGTAGACCAGGAGCTAGGTACTGAGCACAGTACCAGCGTGCCAGAGGTGCTCGTTTTGCTGGAGGGGACTCATAACTTTCACCTCTGGTGGTCTAACAGTCAGTCCTCTTTGGGCAGCTTGAGGTTTCACAGCTTTGTCTGGCAGCTGAACTGGACTGT
>CABHPQ010192920.1:0-13953 GCA_902168405.1 Peromyscus aztecus
TGGACAGCTGCATGTTTTCCTCTTTCTGTAGCTGAGATGGACAGGCAAAGGACATGCTTCCGCCTAAGTTTGAGCTGACTTGAGATTTTTGATGGTCACTGACTGCTGGGTGGGTGACAGACAGCAGAAAGACAAGAGAGGACCATGGACGACAACATAGATGGGGTGAGATGATTCTAGTGGAAGGAGGTGGACCTTGTTCGACTTTAGTGCTTGCTACACCAGAAGCAAAGCCAAACACACTGGGCAATGCACTGGGTGTGGGTTTTGATGGCGGCATCAAAGGTGACTTCTCAATGTAAGTGCTGCCCGTTGAAGGATGGAGTTGTCATTTGCACTATAGAAGGATTAAAGGAGAGGCAGACTGGGGGTGTCAGATTCAGACACTTTGAGTCTAAGATACCTATGGACACCTTTGAGGGGATTCTGAGATATAGAATATGAATGCAGTCCCCCCAGACAAAGGACACCATCGGCCCAGGAACCCTTCTCTGCTGGTTCCTTCACTCAATCTTGTAAAGTGGAGAACTGGAGTTTATTAATATTAAAATGAATTTCTGATCCAACCACCTATTTCACACAGTTTTAAAAATCTAATCTCCATCAAATTAAGGTTCCACACTTCAACCTTCTTTTTTTTTTCAATATATGTTTATACACGGTCTTAATCTGTAGGCCAGTCTGGGCTTCACCTCATCCCCCCTGCCTCAGCCTCTTGAGTAGAAGAGGCCTGCGTCACAGCCGGTGTCAACCCTCTTTGATGCTGCTGATAGAACCCTGGGTCGCCTCTCTGTGATGATTCATTTTAATTGTCAGCTTGATGCAATCTAGACCCACCTGGGAAGAGAATCTCAATGAGAAATCATCCAAATCATATTGGCCTATGAGAATGGGTTTTTTTTCTTAATTGTGTCGAATGAGGTGGGTCTGAACGTGGGTGGCATCCTTTCGTGGGCTGATGAGGTGGTGTGGGGAGCTGCGTACAACCACGCCTTAAAGATGGCGCTGGTTACCGCCTTCCGCCATCCCAACGGCGAGTGCTCCCCGTGGTAAACAACTCCATATAAGGCTATAGCGGAATTTGTGGCTTGCTTGCGCATGCTTGAGCCTATTGGGCAATGCCCACGTGGCGTGGCGACCTGGGGTTGGCTGCCCAGAGCCTATTTAAGGCTGAGAGAGGCTTTCCCCAGGGGGTCGGAAGTCAGAAGATTGTTCAAGGGTCCTGAATAAACTGCAGGAAGAAGAGCTCAGTGTCGTGTCTTCCTTGCTGGTCGAGGTGGTCGCGACAAGGTGGGTCTGAACATGAGTGGCATCCTTTCGTGGGCTGATGAGGTGGGTCTGAACGTGGGTGGCATCCTTTCGTGGGCCGAGTGAAGACGTCGAGCTGAGCATGCAGGCATCCGGGTCATTCTCTCTCTGCCCCTGACTGTGCATTAGTTGGTTCCAGTTCTGGCACTGGCTTCCTGAGATGATGATGAACTATAGCCTGGAATCGGGGGCTAAAATAACCCCTCTCTGTGCTTTTGTCAGGGCTGCTTTTTATCACAGCCTCAGAAATGAAATCAGGATGTTCTCCAAGCGTATTCCCATCACACTCTAGTCTCCCTCACGCCCGGTGTCAGAAATGATTGCGTTTCTTTGACTGAGCCCCGCTTTCTCCCTCAGTCTGGGGCCGTATATGCCCACATGCTTCTCACTGTGTCCAAGACATCCCCAGAACTCTCAGTTCTCTCAGACTGCCCGCACAGGGCCTGGATTCCACCCTCAGCTTTCAGTTTAAGTATCTTTCTGTCCCACAAGCCCATCCTGTTACCTGATCTAGGTTCTGCCACAACTATACAGCTGGCACCTTCCAGTCTGGTGGTCTTGGGCTGTTAAAACATCGAGATGCTTCTTTGCAGTTGTGTGCAGCTGCTGTCGCCCTGGCTACCTGCTTCCTGCCATGGGCATCTTCACACTCCAGGCCCAAGATCCCACACTCCAGTGAGGTAGCACCTGGCCCAGAAAGGACACCCAGGTTTGTCTCCAACCCAGCAGCTGAAATCAAAGGACTGATCTAACACGCCTGTAACATGCCTTCTGCACCGTCCCAAGACCCTATACTGATTCTTCTCTCACTAATGTGTCGCTTTCCTCCTGAGCTCCAGACTCCTCCAGGGCACGCCCTAAATCTGTCTTATTCACAGATTTGATCCAGTACCTCTGTTCACAGCACCTGCCTCAAAGCAGGGACTTGATAGTTGCTAGCTTTGTGAATGACCGATCATCTGCCTCCTGGTGAACCATTTGGAGGGGCTACCACGTGACTAAACAGCTTTTTTTTCCAGTCTAGTAGTCTTAAATAAACAAGTGATGTTTAATTTGGGGGAAAAAATAGACCAAATACCCCCCCCCCCCCCCGTTCCTACAATAATACCTAGAGTTGGCAGCCTCACACAAAGTGTTCAAGGTGTTCTTGGCAAGAATAGTCTACCTAGACAATCAGCCTACAATCACACAGAAGATGAACTGTTTGGTCTGATGCTCTGGTGTCATTTAGTCTATTTGCATTTTCAAGTGTTCCTTCTGTATGTTTGAGAAAAATAAAGATAATCATTCAGGAGAAGTGAGGAATGTGATGGAAACAGCCCATGTCTTCTGCAGGCAAAAAAAAAAAAAAAAAAGCAATTCTATATTAGCAAATCTGTTCACTCCCATTAAATGATTCCTAATTTATACTTCTGTATTTTGCAAATTAATTATTTATTAAATTAATTAAGCCATTGATGGCATTAGCATGATCAATCAACTTTCACTTAATGTCACCAGGCCAAGACTGAGCCTTCATCACAAACTGTAGCCATCAGCTGGCCTTTGGAGAGAACACCAGAGTCTCTAAGCAGAGGAAGGTGGTCACTGCATTGAGCAGAGGCTGGCCAAAGAGGTGTGGCCAAAGACTTCGTTCTGATCCTAGATTCCTTTGATAGCATCCAGCCTGAGCTTCCACTTCAGCCTAGAACCCAGAACCCAAGAAGGCAAGTGCCAACAAACCAAAGTCCAAGGAGTTAACTTGACTACAAATGGTAAAGGTCAGGATGCACAAGGAGGCTAGAGTGAACAGGGTATGTGATGCTAAGGGACCCGAAGAACAGCATCAGCCATTTACTCAACACTTAGCCCCAAAGAAGCCACAAGCTAGTCACTCCACAAGTCAAGAGAATGTGGTATTTTCACATACTCATTAATTCATTGTACTTTAAAAAACACCGGGAATATGTTGGCATTGTGTTGGGTAATGAGGGCATAGTGATGGAGCTGATGGACAGTGTCCTTGACTTGATGGAGTTTGCAATGATCACAGGCTGCAGAGCAACCCCTTTCCCACTGGAATCTTGGCTCTGGTACTGCCCAGCTGTGTGCTCACAGTACTTTTCCTTCCTGAACACGTTTACCTCATCTACAAAAGGTGGACCCCTGCTACATAGAACTGCTCCAGATGTAAAGAGGCCTGAGGCTTGTCATGGACACATCAGCATTCACATCTGTTTTACTCAATAGATTTTAGCTTTGAGCAGCCCAAGGGGATTTGGGCTGGTTAAACCAAACAAGGAGTTCATTAAGTGGATCTTGGTGGATGACATGCTTGTGGGAGAGAACTTCCCCTGCCTGGAAAATCAGCTTAGCATCACCTTTCCAAAAGCACAGGCTTGTGATAATGCTTCCAACCATCTGTTCTTCCCAGCACCGCCCCCAGCCCCAGCACCACCCCCCAGCCCCTGCCCCGCCCCCCCAGCTCCAACCAGTATTCCCAGTCCCACCTGCACCCTTATCCCCCAGCAAAGCCACCTTTGGATCAAGAATTTGATTTCCAACTATAAACAACCAATGGTGTGTCCACTGGTGTCTCTCACTGAAGCTAGACAATAAAGACACACCCAATCTCTTTTCAGTGCTACAAACTGAAGATTTGCCAAAAATCTGCAACCCTGGCACATCGCTGAGGTCCTTTGTAGACAGTGATCTACCAGTGAGGGCCCCTACAGTAATCTACCAGTGAGGGCCCCTATGCCCAAGATACAGTCAGCCCCAGCCGGGCAAGGAAACGCAAAGAGGCTAAGACTCCTTAGGGAAATCAACAACAACCATTTTCAGAGCTGGGACCTGACCAGGAAGCACACAGAATGGACTAAGACTGTCATCTAGTGGCTATCTTGAGAATCACAGGAATAAGAAGCCTGGTGGGCAATTTTGGCACACACAGGAGAAGCCATGGCCTCACAAGAGACCTGGAATTCAGGGTTCCTCTTGTGCCTTTTTCTCCTTGCCTCCCCTTCCTGCCTGCCTCCTCCTTGACTAAGCTGTGTACGTTTATGATTCCAAAAGAGGTAATGCCATCCAGTGCTCATTAAGTCCCATAGAGTATAGCGCACATTTGCATGAAATTAGAATGCATTATTATTACAGTAATTCTTAATGAGGGCACCTAATACTTCAAAATGTCATTGCAGTTTCCACAACAAGTCTGTAGTGGACAAATTCATTTACCCAGATGATGTGTATTTCTCTCTCCTTCCCTCCTTGCCTCCCTCTCCCCGCTCCTCACTTCTTCCTCCATCGTCCCCCTCTCTTTCACTTTTCCTCTCTCTTCCTCCCTTTGGCTCCACCTCTCCCTGTCTTTCTTACTTTGACTTTCTTTGGTTTTGTTTTGACTCAGGGTGGCCTTGAATTCACTACTCAGCTTGGGTTGCCCTCAAATTTGGCGTCTTCCTGCCTCGCCTCTCCTCTCGATCTCTGGAACTGTGAGTGTGCACCACCATTCCTGGCTCCTTTCTGTTTCTTCTCCTAGTAACATTTTTACTTTTTGGGGGGAATGCTCCTTCCACTCTTAGGTTTGTGGAGCAAGGTTAATTTACTTTATGTATATGAGTGTCTCCCTGATTGCATGGATGTGTACCATGTGCATGCAGTGCCCAAGGAGGCCAGAAAAGGATGCTGGATCCTCTGGAAGTGGAGTTATAGGAAGTTGTGAGCCACCATGTAGGTTCTGGTAACCGAATCCAGGTTTTCTACAAAAGCAGTGACTTCTAATATAAAAGAAACTGTTTCAACCCATAGGAAGAGAAGTCTTGGGTTTCCACATGCTAAAAGGAGGAAGCAGGAAGCAGGGCAAATCCATCTCAGCCTTGCATGCCAGGGATCCGCCAGGCCTAAGAAATATCTGTGCTTCAATCTCTGGAACCAATCTCTGCACTTCTTTTCACTAAAGTCAGTGTGCATGGGAAGACTTACTTAAAACCAAAAGACTCCATGAATTCCTCCCTAATAAAATGACATTAGGATGGGGAGGTAGGGTGCTGCAATAGATAAACATAAAATTATCAAGGTCAAGGTCAAGGGAGGTGCACATTCTGTTCTGTGCTCTGTTCCCTGCTCACTGTGGACCGAATGCTTTCTCTTCTGAATGTTCATGGGTTGAGAACCTAATTCCCAGTGCTATACATTTGAAGGTGAGTCACTTGGCTGGTAAATCAGTCATGGGAGTGAGCCAGGAGACTTCCCTCACTCCTGCCATGTGAGGATACAGGAGAAGATGGCTGTCTATGGAACAGGACGTGATTCCTCACAAGTCACCATCTTCTTTGGCCTTTGTGGTAGACTTTCAGCCTCCAGAATAAAAAAAAATTAAAAATTAAAAAAACAGGATTCTTTATAAACCATCCAATTTATATTCTCTTGCAATAGCAATTTGAACTAAGACACTATTGAGCTATAAACACAGTAGAGAGCCCCCAATTGGTGTGACCATGATCTCTTGACCTAACTTTCTTCTGGGACTGCCACAGGAGACAGTTTGGAACACAGAAACTATGTTGAGGATTAGAAGCAGGGATATAACAAATTCCAAGCCTGAGGCTCCTTATATTGGGTGATCAGAAGACAGGCCAATGGAAAGATGTGTTACAGGTTCGGTTCTCAGAGGTACATTATCCAGAATCTTTGTTCTTCCCCTCTGACCACAGTGCCTTGTTTTGCTTACCTGCCATTTCCTACATCTCTTCCCTCTTTCCTGTTGTGTTGAGCATGTGCAAATTTCTTCTGGAGAATTCATTCCATAGCATTCCAAAGGCATCTCTTTCGGGATTGCACAGAAGGCTGTACTCTCCTCGGCCATCATTTCCAGATCTTCTCATCACTATCTCCACACACCAGCCCAGCCTCCGATGCTACCTGGTAGCCAATTAATATGATTGATGGCTGAGTGAATGAGTCAAAATTGGCAGGAGAGATTAGCCTAGGACAAGAAACCTGGCGGTTTCCTTTTCCCCTTAAACTTTCATTTTGGAATAGACTCACAGAAGTTTCAATGATGGAGCAGAGTTCCCGCAAACCTAGCAGATCACCCAGACCCTTCTAACGCTCACGTAAACCACGGAAGGGTTATGAAAAGTGAAAAGCTGTGTTGCTGAGACACGAGTACTATAAACTCTAGGTTTTATGAGATGGTCACCAGCTTTTCCACCAATGTGTCAGGATGGAATCCAGAGTATGATATCCCTCAGGTCTCCTTGGTCCTTTGCTGTGTGGAAGTTTCTCTCTCTCTCTCTTTTTTTTTCTTGATTTTCATAAATTTGGCACCTGCGAAGATATTGGTCAGGTGTCTATAGAATGTTTTTGCTTCTGGTTTTCTCCTTGTTTCCTTATACTTGGACAAGGGTCACAGATTCTAGAGAGGAATGCACTAGAGGTGGTGTGCCTTTCTCACAGCACCATGTCAGGGTGATAACAATATGACTTACTGAGGTATTGTTGACCTTGGTCCCTTGTAAGCATGGTTCAGCCAAGTGTCTTCATTATGAAGTGCTGTAGAATGAGCCTTTTGTGCACTGTGAAGATTTGTCACTGTGATTGGTTTTAAAGAAGCTGACTGGCTAATAGCTGAACAGGGTAAAGTTAGGTGGGAAAACCAAACTAAGAATGATGAGAAAAAGAAGGGCAGAGTTAGAGGAGATACAAGGTGGACATGCTTTACTGAGAAAAAGTACTGAGTCACATGGCAAAACATATATAGGAAATATGGGTTAATTTAAATGTAAGAGTTAGCTAGTAAGAGCCTGAGCTATTGGCTGAACACTTATAATTAATATTAAGATTCTGAGTGGTTATTTGGGAGCAGGCAATCCTAATGAAAAACTCTGCCTACAATAAAGTCAATGATCACCTTCCGATCCTTTTTTGTAACTGAATCACTCTTGGGCCAATAAACTCCCAAGAGGAAGGGTATCAGGCTTTACACTCAAAGTGAGCAGTGTACACATTTATTCTTCAGAATTCCCCTGTGAAGAGAAGAAAGGTATCCTAAATGGTTTTTCTGCTTTGACCCACTGGAAGTCATGTGATATATATGGACCTCTTCTTGGAAATGTGTTTTTTTTTAATTTGATATATACATTTAAAAATAAAATGCCCAGAATTAAATAGGAAAATACTCAAATTGATTTGAAATTATTAAATATTTTAAAAAGAAACTTGCCACATGGTAACACATAGATTTCCCTATTAGCACATTAATATGCAAGTTCTAACAGCTTGCCAAATGACTACTGTGATGTCAAACAAACTACTGTGATGTTAAGCTGCTGAGCTTAAGTGATGTCATGGCTGTGGCGTGGGCTGTTACCTACAGTAACCATAAAATAAGTGCTATACTTCAATGGTATGCTTATTAAAAAATAGTAGTTATATTGTTAAGAAAATGAAAATTTGGACTATTTTATCATCTATAATTATAATCAAGCTCAGAGACCCTCAACTGTATCCACCGACTCTCAGACCCTAGGTTAAGAAACCCTGGCTTAAAGGCTCCCAGATGGCACAGATGGTTCAGGACTGTACAAAGAGGAAGTGCCATGTGAGAACATGCTGTTCTCTGTTGTGTTTCTAGGAGGATCTAGAAAACCCCCAGTGTTTGGAGAAGCAAACAGCTTCAGTGTAAACACAAACCCCACCCAGAACAATCCACTTGTCCTGTGTGCAATCTTCAGAACAGGCATCACCTTTTATA
The DNA here is from genome assembly GCA_902168405.1 of Peromyscus aztecus. Classification (NCBI taxonomy): domain Eukaryota; kingdom Metazoa; phylum Chordata; class Mammalia; order Rodentia; family Cricetidae; genus Peromyscus; species Peromyscus aztecus. Next base: position 8,042 of record CABHPQ010192920.1, read on the forward strand.
TGTAAAAAAAAAAAAAATTAAAACTCAGTGCTAGTGAGGACCGGACATCCTCATGTGGTACCAGTTAGAATGCCAACTACACGGATGTTTATGAATCACTGAGGAGCAATTTGGAAATATTAACAACTGAGGATACTAAAAAAAAAACTTCTACTCCAAGATGCTGCTGTTGCAAAAATGTAAAGGGATCTGAAGACCTAAGATGGTGAGAGGCTGAGCGACGTGAATAAGTGTAAATATTATGCACAGAAGAAGGCCTGCTTCAATGTGCTAATGAGCAGGAGTATGTGGCACTGCATGGCAAATTGGTTTAAACATATGAGGATAATGAATAATAATAATGAAAACAATGTGGTTAGAGAACACACGCTTTGAAGAGGCAAGCTACATAAGCATCCCTCAGGGCCTCTGCTGTTGGCTGTTGAGAGGACAGGAAACCATCTCCTGAGATCATTGTGTAGCATCATGAGAAACCTTTTAAGCCCCTAGTAAGGGGTCCTCAGAATGTGGCAGCAGTTGGAGTGATGATGACATTACACTGGCTAAGTAACGTAAGGTCACAAGTTAGCATGGTGACAGTTAGCATGGGGCAGAAATTCTCAGACAAAAGACTGGAGAGGAATCTAATCGCTGGTGCTTGGGACAAAGTTTCTGCCATGTGCTTCTAACATAGTATCGAACTGCAGATACAAAGACAAGAGTTGCTGCTCACTAGCAATACCTGTCTCCAGTCTTCCATAGCAACTGAAATGGGACCTGCATCAGGACAATGTGTGACTATGGAATCTTGTGATTCTGCGTGTGCCGTTGTCCCGCACACTTTGATGGCAGAGAAAACCCCACAGTGAACAAAGTTGATGTGTCTTATTTATTTGGCGAGAGCAGTCACCGGTAGATGAATGACCTAGTACCTCAAAGAAGCAAGTAATCAATGTTAAACTCAGCATCCTGAGCTGCTGGCATTAATTCACTATCCAGAGAAGCAGTCTCAGCAAAGCGGACATAGAAAGAGCTTGCCTGGTATGTGCACACAGTAGGTGCTCAGTTAGCATTACATACATGCAAAAATAATACAACACCTGAGCACATACAGCCTTTCTCTGCCTTGGCGCCGGCTAATCACAGCCACTCAGTCCACAAGATGGCAGTGCTAGTCCACAACATGCAGAAGGGGGTGTTGTTCGCATCTGGCATGGGAGTTCCCATTTCCCTTCCTTTTCTAGCAGAAAAGTCTCATGAGCCACAGAAAAGTCTCTAAAGACAGACATTGGTGGGATTGCCTTGCTTTCTTAACGGAGTCAGGGGCATGTCCCTTTGGGGAGGAAGTTAGACCTGTCTGTGACAAGTGTGGCGCAGACTTGTTTACATACCTGGCGAGCAAAGCCTAAGCTTAGATGGAAACTCCCAGGGTGGCTGCTGACTGCAAAAGTTCGAAACCAGCGCTGTCTGCCACAAAGGTGTTCATGGGAGGAAGGCGTTCAAATGGGGTGTCTTTGAGAACACAGACCATGGCTCAGGTCTTGCTCAGCCCCTGACTAGCTTCAGACTCTTGTGACTGTGTGCTCTTGACTTGAGAAATGGCAATAAACGGAACATTTGCATTAAGTCATATGTGTGCCTGGCGTGCAGCTACTCAGCGAGTAGCCGCTACTCGGGACCGCTATTGTGGTCATGGCTAATAGTTTCCATGCCATTACTTCAGCACAGAAATTTCAAGGGAGAATCTTGTCCCCTGCAGACACATGAACTTGGGGTCCTGAAATTACTCCTTCCTCTACAGCAGAGGGCTGGAATGGAAAGGGTGGATGTGAGTCCGAGGGGCAGGAATTTTTAACTCCTTATTGTTTTCTCTCCTTGTAAGGACACATGTTTAAGAAAAAGAAATGAAGCACAACTTTGTAAATTCTCCTTGGGGATGCAAAAGACCCCAACAAACTCTGACGACCTTTCCTCTCTGAACCTTGAAGCCAAAGTTAGCAAGTTAACTGCCTTCCACAGCTGACGGTTTTTCTTACAGATGTCTTATAGTTGGGCTCTTGGATTCTGGTGGACTTGTCTACACCATTTGGTCTCAGCAGGCAAAGGTAGTTTGTTTCATTCTACATGTGGCTGGGGATTTTTTTTTCAATCTTTTCTAAGCTTGTAAAATGTAATTGATGAGAAAAATCAAGAAACTAGGGTTGTTTGCATGGTCGGGAGTGAGCTGAGGAAAAGGGAGCATCGATGGCTTCTATTAATCTCTAAGTCCCAGATTTATGATACAGTGGAGGGTAACCAAATGTTCCTCCATTTTTATTGAAGACATAAACAACAAAACCAAAGTCCCACACACGGGACTTAGGTTTGTTGAAAAGTAAAGTCATCCTTGAAATATAGCTCACTAATGCTTTCAAAAAGTCTCTACCCGTGTAAACAGCTGCAAATACACATGGACATTGCCCCTCAAAATCTAACAACAGTGATCCTGATCTACATAGACTCACCCACAGGGTCCCTGGATTTGGGCAGAGTATCGAATAAAGAACGGGCACCCTGGATGGCGGAGTCAGACAAGATGGGCATGTCATATGTCGTGCTGAGCTGACAAACCCACCCCAAATGTTGATGCATTATCAACCAGGTCTCTTGCTCACTCATTATACGCGGCACCCATCAAAGGCAGACTGCTGTCTGAGTGCCATTAATTCTCACTCAGGAACTCAAACCTCCATTGGCTAGTTGCTGGGTTGGGGGCGGAGCATATTCGATGAGTCCAATGTGCGGGCTCTCACAGTTCCGCTCACTTCATTTCTCTGTAACCACATTGGCCACATCAAGCCATCCGGCCGCAAAGCAGTAAAATCCAACATGTGCCTGGAGGAGAGACTCTTTACTGCCAGGTGACTGACTCTCCAGGGTCACTCAGGAATTGGGACATTTTAAAGTAACCAATCTGAGGTGGGTTTGGTGGCGCACACCTGCAATCCCGACCCCAGAAGCAAAAGGACTGCCTTGAGCTCCAGGACAACCTGAGCCACAGAGTGAGTTTCAGGCCACCCGGGGCCACAGAACAAGATGGCATCTTTAAAAACAACAAACATACAAGTTAAAAACAAACGAAGAAGCAAACAAAAAGGCCCAGCGAACTATAAAACGTAAGAATCATCCCCCGCCCCCAAAGGAGCTTGTGACTATGACGCTATAACCCTTGTTCTTCAGGACAGGTGACCCTGGGAAGCCTGCTGCAAACAAACTGTCAACGCTCATTCTTTTTACATCAGGAAGAGCATACTTGAGAGTTCCTGTGAGCACATTTGCTCATTTAGCTCCAACCAAGCTCCGGGTGCTGGAAACACAGAGACAGACTCAGCCAAACCCCTAGTCCTAAGGAACTTAGTCTAGAGCTACAGTGGGCTTACAGGACTTTCGGCTTGGAGGGCTGCGCTCCACAGCATCAGGAAGTCATCAGATGGAAAGGGTTTCAGAAGGAACCACCAGCCAAGCCCACTGGCTGCTTGCCCAGGAACTCCCATCACCCCTCACCCGAGCTCTCGCCTTGCCCCTTCCTAGCACCATGCTCTTCCTGTGGATTCCAGCCTTGACAATTCTACCTCACCCACATGTTGGAGCTCATGACTCACCACTTACCTTAGAGTTTTCTTTTTTCATACACGTCACACTATTTTCTGCCTCTAGACCTCCTAAAGTCTCTACACTTGCCCAGCATCCACAGTAATTAAACTGCTCTTCCTGCAGAGCCCTGCAGAGCAGCCTCCCCTTTCCCTTCCTGAGGCATGGGATCATGCTGTCCTGGGAGCTGGTCACTAAGAACACTTCCAACAATGTCTGCGGCTGTTTCTGTGGTAAAGAAATAAGAAGGCATTATCAGTGAACAAAATGAAGCATGAGACGTTGTGTAAAAAGGTTAGTGTTCTGGGTGGACACTGGATTGTGACTTCAAGTAAGAAAACAAGGTAACTTCTCACTCTAAGGAAAATCACATTCTTTAGCTTGTCTCCAGGTTTGTTTTGCCCTTGTGCTGCTATAAAACACCCTGACAGAAGAGACTCAGGGAAGGAATTATCTAGCTCACAGTCTAAGGTACAAGGTGGGAAAGGCAAGGCGACAGGAACTAGAGGCAGCTGGTCACATCTCATCTGCAGTCAAAATAAAGTGCAATGACCGCATGCATGCTGGTACTCAGCTTACTTTTTCCACTTTTAAGAAGTCCAGGATCCTAAGCTTAGGGAATGATGCCACCCATAGTAAGCAGGTCTTCCCACCTTAATTAACACAATCAAGATCACCCTCCAGATGTGCCCTAATGTTTAGAGTCCATGAGAGAGATGTATGTCAAAGTCATTGGGTGTTCTGAAAGTACCAGCATTTCTCTTATGCAGGCATAGCAACATTTAGTTTATTTGGACTTATTTTTAAAAACATAATGATACAGCCATTAGTAGAACATTAGCTCGGTGAGTGAATAGTGCCTTCCATATCAGTTCACGCTAGATTTAACCGGGAGTAACAGACAATGTGTCAGGGCAATCTCATCCCCAGCCCTGTAACAGACTTCTTGCAGGAGCCTCACTTCAGCCTCACTCTGGGGACTGATGAACCTTCAGCAGACCCAGCTTTCCTACTTCCTGTGGACCCTCTCAGAATCCTGCACACTTCTATCCCATTTCCATTCCTTGGTGTCAGCCTCCAATACCTAGAAACACTTTCTACCTGGGATCCCCAGTGGCCACACCAGACCTGGACTCAGATCAGTGTCTCACTCAGCCATCATCAGAGAAGCTTCCTCCTGCATCAGATGGGAACACATATCGAGACCCACAGCTAGAAAATGTGCAGAGTGAGAAACCTTGAACTCTCAGTCCTAAACAGGATGTCTTCATCAAACTTCTCCCTCAGGGGTCAGGGAGCTGTGAGGAAGGAAAAAGTGGAAAGGTCTTAAGAACCAGAGGGGATGGGAGACAGAAAGGAAACAGCATCTTCCACATACAACGGGACTTGATTCACCAATGAACACTCAGAGACTTTGGCAGCATGCACAGGTCCTGTACAGGTCCAAGCCAGATGAGGTCCTAGCGGAAGATGAGAGGTGGAAGTGGACATGAGCTTCTAACCCTAACCAAGAAACTATTTCCCACACACAAAAAAGAAAAGCATTAGTTTTCTCCAATTGTGTTTCACTGGGTGTGTAAATCGCACTTAAGGGCAGTAGTTGGTCAACACAAAACAAGTTCAATGGTATTTTTGGAAGAATTTTTTTGGTCTTATAGTGCTTTGTTTGGGCATTTTTTAACCTTACTAGTCCTTTGCTTGTATATTACAGTTTTCAATTTTGTGTTTTATGATGTGTGTGTGTGTGTGTGTGTGTGTGTGTGTGTTTCTTGTGCTTTTCCTTTCTTATGGTTGTTTTGTTTTATTCTATTTGGTTTGTTACTTTTTGCTTGCCTGTTGAAAGAAAGAAGGCATGAAATTGGGTGAGGCAGTGGGGAAGATCAGGAATGGGATGAGGGAAGGGAAACTGTGATCAAAATATATTGTATAAAAATTCATTTTCGATTTTTTAATTGAAAATAAATTTTAAAGCATGGGGGAAATAAAGAAAAGAAAACGTGGCAGGGGCTTAATTAGATAAGAGGCGATATCTCTGCCTCTTTGTGCTGTTCTCCATTGGCAAGTACTCCGGCTAGACTGCCTCTGCACCCCATGCCCATGGAGACTTCAAATTACTCTTCTATTATCTGAGACTTTGGGTGGTAGAATTTTGCAATCCATGTTGGAAGTGGCTGGCTCTGCCTAGACCTCTCTGCCCTCCAGGTAAATGCTACCGCTGGGGATTCCTCAGTTCCTGTCAGACATTCGGTAAAAAACTACCCAGTGACAACGGGGGGGGGGGGGGGGGGGGGGGGGGGGGGGGG
>CABHPQ010192921.1:0-13932 GCA_902168405.1 Peromyscus aztecus
TGGACAGCTGCATGTTTTCCTCTTTCTGTAGCTGAGATGGACAGGCAAAGGACATGCTTCCGCCTAAGTTTGAGCTGACTTGAGATTTTTGATGGTCACTGACTGCTGGGTGGGTGACAGACAGCAGAAAGACAAGAGAGGACCATGGACGACAACATAGATGGGGTGAGATGATTCTAGTGGAAGGAGGTGGACCTTGTTCGACTTTAGTGCTTGCTACACCAGAAGCAAAGCCAAACACACTGGGCAGTGCACTGGGTGTGGGTTTTGATGGCGGCATCAAAGGTGACTTCTCAATGTAAGTGCTGCCCGTTGAAGGATGGAGTTGTCATTTGCACTATAGAAGGATTAAAGGAGAGGCAGACTGGGGGTGTCAGATTCAGACACTTTGAGTCTAAGATACCTATGGACACCTTTGAGGGGATTCTGAGATATAGAATATGAATGCAGTCCCCCCAGACAAAGGACACCATCGGCCCAGGAACCCTTCTCTGCTGGTTCCTTCACTCAATCTTGTAAAGTGGAGAACTGGAGTTTATTAATATTAAAATGAATTTCTGATCCAACCACCTATTTCACACAGTTTTAAAAATCTAATCTCCATCAAATTAAGGTTCCACACTTCAACCTTCTTTTTTTTTTCAATATATGTTTATACACGGTCTTAATCTGTAGGCCAGTCTGGGCTTCACCTCATCCCCCCTGCCTCAGCCTCTTGAGTAGAAGAGGCCTGCGTCACAGCCGGTGTCAACCCTCTTTGATGCTGCTGATAGAACCCTGGGTCGCCTCTCTGTGATGATTCATTTTAATTGTCAGCTTGATGCAATCTAGACCCACCTGGGAAGAGAATCTCAATGAGAAATCATCCAAATCATATTGGCCTATGAGAATGGGTTTTTTTTCTTAATTGTGTCGAATGAGGTGGGTCTGAACGTGGGTGGCATCCTTTCGTAGGCTGATGAGGTGGTGTGGGGAGCTGCGTACAACCACGCCTTAAAGATGGCGCTGGTTACCGCCTTCCGCCATCCCAACGGCGAGTGCTCCCCGTGGTAAACAACTCCATATAAGGCTATAGCGGAATTTGTGGCTTGCTTGCGCATGCTTGAGCCTATTGGGCAATGCCCACGTGGCGTGGCGACCTGGGGTTGGCTGCCCAGAGCCTATTTAAGGCTGAGAGAGGCTTTCCCCAGGGGGTCGGAAGTCAGAAGATTGTTCAAGGGTCCTGAATAAACTGCAGGAAGAAGAGCTCAGTGTCGTGTCTTCCTTGCTGGTCGAGGTGGTCGCGACAAGGTGGGTCTGAACATGAGTGGCATCCTTTCGTGGGCTGATGAGGTGGGTCTGAACGTGGGTGGCATCCTTTCGTGGGCCGAGTGAAGACGTCGAGCTGAGCATGCAGGCATCCGGGTCATTCTCTCTCTGCCCCTGACTGTGCATTAGTTGGTTCCAGTTCTGGCACTGGCTTCCTGAGATGATGATGAACTATAGCCTGGAATCGGGGGCTAAAATAACCCCTCTCTGTGCTTTTGTCAGGGCTGCTTTTTATCACAGCCTCAGAAATGAAATCAGGATGTTCTCCAAGCGTATTCCCATCACACTCTAGTCTCCCTCACGCCCGGTGTCAGAAATGATTGCGTTTCTTTGACTGAGCCCCGCTTTCTCCCTCAGTCTGGGGCCGTATATGCCCACATGCTTCTCACTGTGTCCAAGACATCCCCAGAACTCTCAGTTCTCTCAGACTGCCCGCACAGGGCCTGGATTCCACCCTCAGCTTTCAGTTTAAGTATCTTTCTGTCCCACAAGCCCATCCTGTTACCTGATCTAGGTTCTGCCACAACTATACAGCTGGCACCTTCCAGTCTGGTGGTCTTGGGCTGTTAAAACATCGAGATGCTTCTTTGCAGTTGTGTGCAGCTGCTGTCGCCCTGGCTACCTGCTTCCTGCCATGGGCATCTTCACACTCCAGGCCCAAGATCCCACACTCCAGTGAGGTAGCACCTGGCCCAGAAAGGACACCCAGGTTTGTCTCCAACCCAGCAGCTGAAATCAAAGGACTGATCTAACACGCCTGTAACATGCCTTCTGCACTGTCCCAAGACCCTATACTGATTCTTCTCTCACTAATGTGTCGCTTTCCTCCTGAGCTCCAGACTCCTCCAGGGCACGCCCTAAATCTGTCTTATTCACAGATTTGATCCAGTACCTCTGTTCACAGCACCTGCCTCAAAGCAGGGACTTGATAGTTGCTAGCTTTGTGAATGACCGATCATCTGCCTCCTGGTGAACCATTTGGAGGGGCTACCACGTGACTGAACAGCTTTTTTTTTCCAGTCTAGTAGTCTTAAATAAACAAGTGATGTTTAATTTGGGGGAAAAAATAGACCAAATACCCCCCCCCCCCCCCGTTCCTACAATAATACCTAGAGTTGGCAGCCTCACACAAAGTGTTCAAGGTGTTCTTGGCAAGAATAGTCTACCTAGACAATCAGCCTACAATCACACAGAAGATGAACTGTTTGGTCTGATGCTCTGGTGTCATTTAGTCTATTTGCATTTTCAAGTGTTCCTTCTGTATGTTTGAGAAAAATAAAGATAATCATTCAGGAGAAGTGAGGAATGTGATGGAAACAGCCCATGTCTTCTGCAGGCAAAAAAAAAAAAAAAAAAGCAATTCTATATTAGCAAATCTGTTCACTCCCATTAAATGATTCCTAATTTATACTTCTGTATTTTGCAAATTAATTATTTATTAAATTAATTAAGCCATTGATGGCATTAGCATGATCAATCAACTTTCACTTAATGTCACCAGGCCAAGACTGAGCCTTCATCACAAACTGTAGCCATCAGCTGGCCTTTGGAGAGAACACCAGAGTCTCTAAGCAGAGGAAGGTGGTCACTGCATTGAGCAGAGGCTGGCCAAAGAGGTGTGGCCAAAGACTTCGTTCTGATCCTAGATTCCTTTGATAGCATCCAGCCTGAGCTTCCACTTCAGCCTAGAACCCAGAACCCAAGAACGCAAGTGCCAACAAACCAAAGTCCAAGGAGTTAACTTGACTACAAATGGTAAAGGTCAGGATGCACAAGGAGGCTAGAGTGAACAGGGTATGTGATGCTAAGGGACCCGAAGAACAGCATCAGCCATTTACTCAACACTTAGCCCCAAAGAAGCCACAAGCTAGTCACTCCACAAGTCAAGAGAATGTGGTATTTTCACATACTCATTAATTCATTGTACTTTAAAAAACACTGGGAATATGTTGGCATTGTGTTGGGTAATGAGGGCATAGTGATGGAGCTGATGGACAGTGTCCTTGACTTGATGGAGTTTGCAATGATCACAGGCTGCAGAGCAACCCCTTTCCCACTGGAATCTTGGCTCTGGTACTGCCCAGCTGTGTGCTCACAGTACTTTTCCTTCCTGAACACGTTTACCTCATCTACAAAAGGTGGACCCCTGCTACATAGAACTGCTCCAGATGTAAAGAGGCCTGAGGCTTGTCATGGACACATCAGCATTCACATCTGTTTTACTCAATAGATTTTAGCTTTGAGCAGCCCAAGGGGATTTGGGCTGGTTAAACCAAACAAGGAGTTCATTAAGTGGATCTTGGTGGATGACATGCTTGTGGGAGAGAACTTCCCCTGCCTGGAAAATCAGCTTAGCATCACCTTTCCAAAAGCACAGGCTTGTGATAATGCTTCCAACCATCTGTTCTTCCCAGCACCGCCCCCAGCCCCAGCACCACCCCCCAGCCCCTGCCCCGCCCCCCCAGCTCCAACCAGTATTCCCAGTCCCACCTGCACCCTTATCCCCCAGCAAAGCCACCTTTGGATCAAGAATTTGATTTCCAACTATAAACAACCAATGGTGTGTCCACTGGTGTCTCTCACTGAAGCTAGACAATAAAGACACACCCAATCTCTTTTCAGTGCTACAAACTGAAGATTTGCCAAAAATCTGCAACCCTGGCACATCGCTGAGGTCCTTTGTAGACAGTGATCTACCAGTGAGGGCCCCTACAGTAATCTACCAGTGAGGGCCCCTATGCCCAAGATACAGTCAGCCCCAGCCGGGCAAGGAAACGCAAAGAGGCTAAGACTCCTTAGGGAAATCAACAACAACCATTTTCAGAGCTGGGACCTGACCAGGAAGCACACAGAATGGACTAAGACTGTCATCTAGTGGCTATCTTGAGAATCACAGGAATAAGAAGCCTGGTGGGCAATTTTGGCACACACAGGAGAAGCCATGGCCTCACAAGAGACCTGGAATTCAGGGTTCCTCTTGTGCCTTTTTCTCCTTGCCTCCCCTTCCTGCCTGCCTCCTCCTTGACTAAGCTGTGTACGTTTATGATTCCAAAAGAGGTAATGCCATCCAGTGCTCATTAAGTCCCATAGAGTATAGCGCACATTTGCATGAAATTAGAATGCATTATTATTACAGTAATTCTTAATGAGGGCACCTAATACTTCAAAACGTCATTGCAGTTTCCACAACAAGTCTGTAGTGGACAAATTCATTTACCCAGATGATGTGTATTTCTCTCTCCTTCCCTCCTTGCCTCCCTCTCCCCCCTCCTCACTTCTTCCTCCATTGTCCGAGTCTCTTTCACTTTTCCTCTCTCTTCCTCCCTTTGGCTCCACCTCTCCCTGTCTTTCTTACTTTGATTTTCTTTGGTTTTGTTTTGACTCAGGGTGGCCTTGAATTCACTACTCAGCTTGGGTTGCCCTCAAATTTGGCGTCTTCCTGCCTCGCCTCTCCTCTCGATCTCTGGAACTGTGAGTGTGCACCACCATTCCTGGCTCCTTTCTGTTTCTTCTCCTAGTAACATTTTTACTTTTCTTTGGGAATGCTCCTTCCACTCTTAGGTTTGTGGAGCAAGGTTAATTTACTTTATGTATATGAGTGTCTCCCTGATTGCATGGATGTGTACCATGTGCATGCAGTGCCCAAGGAGGCCAGAAAAGGATGCTGGATCCTCTGGAAGTGGAGTTATAGGAAGTTGTGAGCCACCATGTAGGTTCTGGTAACCGAATCCAGGTTTTCTACAAAAGCAGTGACTTCTAATATAAAAGAAACTGTTTCAACCCATAGGAAGAGAAGTCTTGGGTTTCCACATGCTAAAAGGAGGAAGCAGGAAGCAGGGCGAATCCATCTCAGCCTTGCATGCCAGGGATCCGCCAGGCCTAAGAAATATCTGTGCTTCAATCTCTGGAACCAATCTCTGCACTTCTTTTCACTAAAGTCAGTGTGCATGGGAAGACTTACTTAAGACCAAAAGACTCCATGAATCCCTCCCTAATAAAATGACATTAGGATGGAGAAGTAGGGTGCTGCAATAGATAAACATAAAATTATCAAGGTCAAGGTCAAGGGAGGTGCACATTTGTACTGTGCTCTGTTCCCTGCTCACTGTGGACCTAATGCTTTCTCTTCTGAACGTTCATGGGTTGAGAACCTAATTCCCAGTGCTATACATTTGAAGGTGAGTCACTTGGCTGGTAAATCAGTCATGGGAGTGAGCCAGGACTTCCCTCACTCCTGCCATGTGAGGATACAGGAGAAGATGGCTGTCTATGGAACAGGACGTGATTCCTCACAAGTCACCATCTTCTTTGGCCTTTGTGGTAGACTTTCAGCCTCCAGAATAAAAAAAATTAAAAATTAAAAAAACAGGATTCTTTATAAACCATCCAATTTATATTCTCTTGCAATAGCAATTTGAACTAAGACACTATTGAGCTATAAACACAGTAGAGAGCCCCCAATTGGTGTGACCATGATCTCTTGACCTAACTTTCTTCTGGGGCTGCCACAGGAGACAGTTTGGAACACAGAAACTATGTTGAGGATTAGAAGCAGGGATATAACAAATTCCAAGCCTGAGGCTCCTTATATTGGGTGATCAGAAGACAGGCCAATGGAAAGATGTGTTACGGGTTCGGTTCTCAGGAGTACATTATCCAGAATCTTTGTTCTTCTCCTCTGACCACAGGGCCTTGTTTTGCTCACCTGCCATTTCCTACACCTCTTCCCTCTTTCCCGTTGTGTTGAGCATGTGCAAATTTCTTCTGGAGAATTCATTCCATAGCATTCCAAAGGCATCTCTTTCGGGATTGCACAGAAGGCTGTACTCTCCTCGGCCATCATTTCCAGATCTTCTCATCACTATCTCCACACACCAGCCCAGCCTCCAATGCTACCTGGTAGCCAATTAATATGATTGATGGCTGAGTGAATGAATCAAAATTGGGAGGAGAGATTAGCCTAGGACAAGAAACCTGGCGGTTTCCTTTTCCCCTTAAACTTTCATTTTGGAATAGACTCACAGAAGTTTCAATGATGGAGCAGAGTTCCCGCAAACCTAGCAGATCACCCAGACCCTTCTAACGCTCACGTAAACCACGAAAGGGTTATGAAAAGTGAAAAGCTGTGTTGCTGAGACACGAGTACTATAAACTCTAGGTTTTATGAGATGGTCACCAGCTTTTCCACCAATGTGTCAGGATGGAATCCAGAGTATGATATCCCTCAGGTCTCCTTGGTCCTTTGCTGTGTGGAAGTTTCTCTCTCTCTCTCTTTTTTTTTCTTGATTTTCATAAATTTGGCACCTGCGAAGATATTGGTCAGGTGTCTATAGAATGTTTTTGCTTCTGGTTTTCTCCTTGTTTCCTTATACTTGGACAAGGGTCACAGATTCTAGAGAGGAATGCACTAGAGGTGGTGTGCCTTTCTCACAGCACCATGTCAGGGTGATAACAATATGACTTACTGAGGTATTGTTGACCTTGGTCCCTTGTAAGCATGGTTCAGCCAAGTGTCTTCATTATGAAGTGCTGTAGAATGAGCCTTTTGTACACTGTGAAGATTTGTCACTGTGATTGGTTTTAAAGAAGCTGACTGGCTAATAGCTGAACAGGGTAAAGTTAGGTGGGAAAACCAAACTAAGAATGATGAGAAAAAGAAGGGCAGAGTCAGAGGAGATACAAGGTGGACATGCTTTACTGAGAAAAAGTACTGAGCCACATGGCAAAACATCTATAGGAAATATGGGTTAATTTAAATGTAAGAGTTAGCTAGTAAGAGCCTGAGCTATTGGCTGAACACTTATAATTAATATTAAGATTCTGAGTGGTTATTTGGGAGCAGGCAATCCTAATGAAAAACTCTGCCTACAATAAAGTCAATGATCACCTTCCGATCCTTTTTTGTAACTGAATCACTCTTGGGCCAATAAACTCCCAAGAGGAAGGGTATCAGGCTTTACACTCAAAGTGAGCAGTGTACACATTTATTCTTCAGAATTCCCCTGTGAAGAGAAGAAAGGTATCCTAAATGGTTTTTCTGCTTTGACCCACTGGAAGTCATGTGATATATATGGACCTCTTCTTGGAAATGTGTTTTTTTTTAATTTGATATATACATTTAAAAATAAAATGCCCAGAATTAAATAGGAAAATACTCAAATTGATTTGAAATTATTAAATATTTTAAAAAGAAACTTGCCACATGGTAACACATAGATTTCCCTATTAGCACATTAATATGCAAGTTCTAACAGCTTGCCAAATGACTACTGTGATGTCAAACAAACTACTGTGATGTTAAGCTGCTGAGCTTAAGTGATGTCATGGCTGTGACGTGGGCTGTTACCTACAGTAACCATAAAATAAGTGCTATACTTCAATGGTATGCTTATTAAAAAATAGTAGTTATATTGTTAAGAAAATGAAAATTTGGACTATTTTATCATCTATAATTATAATCAAGCTCAGAGACCCTCAACTGTATCCACCGACTCTCAGACCCTAGGTTAAGAAACCCTGGCTTAAAGGCTCCCAGATGGCACAGATGGTTCAGGACTGTACAAAGAGGAAGTGCCATGTGAGAACATGCTGTTCTCTGTTGTGTTTCTAGGAGGATCTAGAAAACCCCCAGTGTTTGGAGAAGCAAACAGCTTCAGTGTAAACACAAACCCCACCCAGAACAATCCACTTGTCCTGTGTGCAATCTTCAGAACAGGCATCACCTTTTATATGTAAAAAAAAAAAAATTAAAACTCAGTGCTAGTGAGGACCGGACATCCTCATGTGGTACCAGTTAGAATGCCAACTACACGGATGTTTATGAATCACTGAGGAGCAATTTGGAAATATTAACAACTGAGGATACTAAAAAAAAAAACTTCTACTCCAAGATGCTGCTGTTGCAAAAATGTAAAGGGATCTGAAGACCTAAGATGGTGAGAGGCTGAGCGACGTGAATAAGTGTAAATATTATGCACAGAAGAAGGCCTGTTTCAATGTGCTAATGAGCAGGAGTATGTGGCACTGCATGGCAAATTGGTTTAAACATATGAGGATAATGAATAATAATAATGAAAACAATGTGGTTAGAGAACACACGCTTTGAAGAGGCAAGCTACATAAGCATCCCTCAGGGCCTCTGCTGTTGGCTGTTGAGAGGACAGGAAACCATCTCCTGAGATCATTGTGTAGCATCATGAGAAACCTTTTAAGCCCCTAGTAAGGGGTCCTCAGAATGTGGCAGCAGTTGGAGTGATGATGACATTACACTGGCTAAGTAACGTAAGGTCACAAGTTAGCATGGTGACAGTGTTGCAGAAATTATCAGACAAAAGACTGGAGAGGAATCTAATGGCTGGTGCTTGGGACAAAGTTTCTGCCATGTGCTTCTAACATAGTATCGAACTGCAGATACAAAGACAAGAGTTGCTGCTCACTAGCAATACCTGTCTCCAGTCTTCCATAGCAACTGAAATGGGACCTGCATCAGGACAATGTGTGACTATGGAATCTTGTGATTCTGCGCGTGCCGTTGTCCCGCACACTTTGATGGCAGAGAAAACCCCACAGTGAACAAAGTTGATGTGTCTTATTTATTTGGCGAGAGCAGTCACCGGCAGATGAATGACCTAGTACCTCAAAGAAGCAAGTAATCAATGTTAAACTCAGCATCCTGAGCTGCTGGCATTAATTCACTATCCAGAGAAGCAGTCTCAGCAAAGCGGACATAGAAAGAGCTTGCCTGGTATGTGCACACAGTAGGTGCTCAGTTAGCATTACATACATGCAAAAATAATACAACACCTGAGCACGTACAGCCTTTCTCTGCCTTGGCGCCGGCTAATCACAGCCACTCAGTCCACAAGATGGCAGTGCTAGTCCACAACATGCAGAAGGGGGTGTTGTTCGCATCTGGCATGGGAGTTCCCATTTCCCTTCCTTTTCTAGCAGAGAAGTCTCATGAGCCACAGAAAAGTCTCTAAAGACAGACTTTGGTGGGATTGCCTTGCTTTCTTAACGGAGTCAGGGGCATGTCCCTTTGGGGAGGAAGTTAGACCTGTCTGTGACAAGTGTGGCGCAGACTTGTTTACATACCTGGCGAGCAAAGCCTAAGCTTAGATGGAAACTCCCAGGGTGGCTGCTGACTGCAAAAGTTCGAAACCAGCGCTGTCTGCCACAAAGGTGTTCACGGGAGGAAGGCGTTCAAGTGGGGTGTCTTTGAGGACACAGACCACGGCTCAGGTCTTGCTCGGCCCCTGACTAGCTTCAGACTCTTGTGACTGTGTGCTCTTGACTTGAGAAATGGCAGTAAACGGAACATTTACATTAAGTCATATGTGTGCCTGGCGTGCAGCTACTCAGCGACTAGCCGCTACTCGGGACCGCTATTGTGGTCATGGCTAATAGTTTCCATGCCATTACTTCAGCACAGAAATTTCAAGGGAGAATCTTGTCCCCTGCAGACACATGAACTTGGGGTCCTGAAATTACTCCTTCCTCTACAGCAGAGGGCTGGAATGGAAAGGGTGGATGTGAGTCCGAGGGGCAGGAATTTTTAACTCCTTATTGTTTTCTCTCCTTGTAAGGACACATGTTTAAGAAAAAGAAATGAAGCACAACTTTGTAAATTCTCCTTGGGGATGCAAAAGACCCCAACAAACTCTGACGACCTTTCCTCTCTGAACCTTGAAGCCAAAGTTAGCAAGTTAACTGCCTTCCACAGCTGACGGTTTTTCTTACAGATGTCTTATAGTTGGGCTCTTGGATTCTGGTGGACTTGTCTACACCATTTGGTCTCAGCAGGCAAAGGTAGTTTGTTTCATTCTACATGTGGCTGGGGATTTTTTTTTTCAATCTTTTCTAAGCTTGTAAAATGTAATTGATGAGAAAAATCAAGGAACTAGGGTTGTTTGCATGGTTGGGAGTGAGCTGAGGAAAAGGGAGCATCGATGGCTTCTATTAATCTCTAAGTCCCAGATTTATGATACAGTGGAGGGTAACCAAATGTTCCTCCATTTTTATTGAAGACATAAACAACAAAACCAAAGTCCCACACACGGGACTTAGGTTTGTTGAAAAGTAAAGTCATCCTTGAAATATAGCTCACTAATGCTTTCAAAAAGTCTCTACCCGTGTAAACAACTGCAAATACACATGGACATTGCCCCTCAAAATCTAACAACAGTGATCCTGATCTACATAGACTCACCCACAGGGTCCCTGGATTTGGGCAGAGTATCGAATAAAGAACGGGCACCCTGGATGGCGGAGTCAGACAAGATGGGCATGTCATAATGTCGTGCTGAGCTGACAAACCCACCCCAAATGTTGATGCATTATCAACCAGGTCTCTTGCTCACTCATTATATGCGGCACCCATCAAAGGCAGACTACTGTCTGAGTGCCATTAATTCTCACTCAGGAACTCAAACCTCCATTGGCTAGTTGCTGGGTTGGGGGCGGAGCATATTAGATGAGTCCAATGTGCGGGCTCTCACAGTCCCGCTCACTTCATTTCTCTGTAACCACATTGGCCACATCAAGCCATCCGGCCGCAAAGCAGTAAAATCCAACATGTGCCTGGAGGAGAGACTCTTTACTGCCAGGTGACTGACTCTCCAGGGTCACTCAGGAATTGGGACATTTTAAAGTAACCAATCTGAGGTGGGTTTGGTGGCGCACACCTGCAATCCCGACCCCAGAAGCAAAAGGACTGCCTTGAGCTCCAGGACAACCTGAGCCACATAGTGAGTTTCAGGCCACCCGGGGCCACAGAACAAGATGGCATCTTTAAAAACAACAAACATACAAGTTAAAAACAAACGAAGAAACAAACAAAAAGGCCCAGTGATCTATAAAACGTAAGAATCATCCCCCGCCCCCAAAGGAGCTTGTGACTATGACGCTATAACCCTTGTTCTTCAGGACAGGTGACCCTGGGAAGCCTGCTGCAAACAAACTGTCAACGCTCATTCTTTTTACATCAGGAAGAGCATACTTGAGAGTTCCTGTGAGCACATTTGCTCATTTAGCTCCAACCAAGCTCCGGGTGCTGGAAACACAGAGACAGACTCAGCCAAACCCCTAGTCCTAAGGAACTTAGTCTAGAGCTACAGTGGGCTTACAGGACTTTCGGCTTGGAGGGCTGCGCTCCACAGCATCAGGAAGTCATCAGATGGAAAGGGCTTCAGAACCACCAGCCAAGTCCACTGGCTGCTTGCCCAGGAACTCCCATCACCCCTCACCCGAGCTCTCGCCTTGCCCCTTCCTAGCACCATGCTCTTCCTGTGGATTCCAGCCTTGACAATTCTACCTCACCCACATGTTGGAGCTCATGACTCACCACTTACCTTAGAGTTTTCTTTTTTCATACACGTCACACTATTTTCTGCCTCTAGACCTCCTAAAGTCTCTACACTTGCCCAGCATCCACAGTAATTAAACTGCTCTTCCTGCAGAGCCCTGCAGAGCAGCCTCCCCTTTCCCTTCCTGAGGCATGGGATCATGCTGTCTTGGGAGCTGGTCACTAAGAACACTTCCAACAATGTCTGCGGCTGTTTCTGTGGTAAAGAAATAAGAAGGCATTATCAGTGAACAAAATGAAGCATGAGACGTTGTGTAAAAAGGTTAGTGTTCTGGGTGGACACTGGATTGTGACTTCAAGTAAGAAAACAAGGTAACTTCTCACTCTAAGGAAAATCACATTCTTTAGCTTGTCTCCAGGTTTGTTTTGCCCTTGTGCTGCTATAAAACACCCTGACAGAAGAGACTCAGGGAAGGAATTATCTAGCTCACAGTCTAAGGTACAAGGTGGGAAAGGCAAGGCGACAGGAACTAGAGGCAGCTGGTCACATCTCATCTGCAGTCAAAATAAAGTGCAATGACCGCATGCATGCTGGTACTCAGCTTACTTTTTCCACTTTTAAGAAGTCCAGGATCCTAAGCTTAGGGAATGATGCCACCCATAGTAAGCAGGTCTTCCCACCTTAATTAACACAATCAAGATCACCCTCCAGATGTGCCCTAATGTTTAGAGTCCATGAGAGAGATGTATGTCAAAGTCATTGGGTGTTCTGAAAGTACCAGCATTTCTCTTATGCAGGCATAGCAACATTTAGTTTATTTGGACTTATTTTTAAAAACATAATGATACAGCCATTAGTAGAACATTAGCTCGGTGAGTGAATAGTGCCTTCCATATCAGTTCACGCTAGATTTAACCGGGAGTAACAGACAATGTGTCAGGGCAATCTCATCCCCAGCCCTGTAACAGACTTCTTGCAGGAGCCTCACTTCAGCCTCACTCTGGGGACTGATGAACCTTCAGCAGACCCAGCTTTCCTACTTCCTGTGGACCCTCTCAGAATCCTGCACACTTCTATCCCATTTCCATTCCTTGGTGTCAGCCTCCAATACCTAGAAACACTTTCTACCTGGGATCCCCAGTGGCCACACCAGACCTGGACTCAGATCAGTGTCTCACTCAGCCATCATCAGAGAAGCTTCCTCCTGCATCAGATGGGAACACATATCGAGACCCACAGCTAGAAAATGTGCAGAGTGAGAAACCTTGAACTCTCAGTCCTAAACAGGATGTCTTCATCAAACTTCTCCCTCAGGGGTCAGGGAGCTGTGAGGAAGGAAAAAGTGGAAAGGTCTTAAGAACCAGAGGGGATGGGAGACAGAAAGGAAACAGCATCTTCCACATACAACGGGACTTGATTCACCAATGAACACTCAGAGACTTTGGCAGCATGCACAGGTCCTGTACAGGTCCAAGCCAGATGAGGTCCTAGCGGAAGATGAGAGGTGGAAGTGGACATGAGCTTCTAACCCTAACCAAGAAACTATTTCCCACACACAAAAAAGAAAAGCATTAGTTTTCTCCAATTGTGTTTCACTGGGTGTGTAAATCGCACTTAAGGGCAGTAGTTGGTCAACACAAAACAAGTTCAATGGTATTTTTGGAAGAAT
Organism: Peromyscus aztecus; assembly: GCA_902168405.1. Classification (NCBI taxonomy): domain Eukaryota; kingdom Metazoa; phylum Chordata; class Mammalia; order Rodentia; family Cricetidae; genus Peromyscus; species Peromyscus aztecus. Next base: position 13,282 of record CABHPQ010192921.1, read on the forward strand.
TTTTTTGGTCTTATAGTGCTTTGTTTGGGCATTTTTTAACCTTACTAGTCCTTTGCTTGTATATTACAGTTTTCAATTTTGTGTTTTATGATGTGTGTGTGTGTGTGTGTGTGTTTCTTGTGCTTTTCCTTTCTTATGGTTGTTTTGTTTTATTCTATTTGGTTTGTTACTTTTTGCTTGCCTGTTGAAAGAAAGAAGGCATGAAATTGGGTGAGGCAGTGGGGAAGATCAGGAATGGGATGAGGGAAGGGAAACTGTGATCAAAATATATTGTATAAAAATTCATTTTCGATTTTTTAATTGAAAATAAATTTTAAAGCATGGGGGAAATAAAGAAAAGAAAACGTGGCAGGGGCTTAATTAGATAAGAGGCGATATCTCTGCCTCTTTGTGCTGTTCTCCATTGGCAAGTACTCCGGCTAGACTGCCTCTGCACCCCATGCCCATGGAGACTTCAAATTACTCTTCTATTATCTGAGACTTTGGGTGGTAGAATTTTGCAATCCATGTTGGAAGTGGCTGGCTCTGCCTAGACCTCTCTGCCCTCCAGGTAAATGCTACCGCTGGGGATTCCTCAGTTCCTGTCAGACATTCGGTAAAAAACTACCCAGTGACAACGGGGGGGGGGGGGGGGGGGGGGGGGGGGGGGGG
>CABHPQ010192926.1:0-10771 GCA_902168405.1 Peromyscus aztecus
AGAGAGAGAGAGAGAGAGAGAGAGAGAGAGAGAGAGAGAGAGAGAGAGAGAGAGAGAGACTCACTTCTAAAGCAAAGTTCCTTCTCAGGTCAGGTTTTCTATTTGGTCCACTAAGAGCCTTCCTCCACTTCTTTTGATGGATGTCAGTCTGGTTCTCTTCGATCCCCTGGAGTCTGCATTTCTGAGTTGGTTTAAGTGCCCTTTACCAGCTGAAGCTCAGATTTCTCCCACAATCTATGTCCAACCTCACAATGAGCTTTGTGTCAAAGACTGCAAGCAATAAAGGTCAGGTAGGCAAAGGGACTATAGCCATGGTGTTCTCCAAATGACCAGGCTAGCTCAGAGGCCTCATCTGGTACCACAGAAGGTCCATGACCTTCTGCACTTGGCATTTAAGCACTTGGCCTCCAAGGATTGGCAAGAACAGGAAGTAACTACTGAGTCTTTAGGACTCTTTAAATGCATTTTGAACATAATTTTCCACTTTCCAATGCAGTAGTGTCTAGAAACTAGTCAGTGAAACCTCTTTGAAATCCGAAGGCGCTGTGAAGTCCAAGCCATAACCCTTGGACTTCGGTCTGTGGGCAGAAGGCTGCTTCCCTCCAGACCTGTCAATGTTCTCTTTTAAGCTAAGATCGAATCCCACCATCTTTGTTGAGCATTAGTCTTACAAAATCAGACCAGGCCAAATATACTGCTATAATAATTGAGACTTCATAAAATTGGAATGACTTAACAGCATTGGAAAAGCCTTCCATTAAAGTTTATTATCCAACCTAAGAGCATAGCAAAGTTACTTACAGCCCAGTACCTCTTTGGTATTGGTTTTAAGCGAACTTTTTTAAAAAAGAAAGTTAGTTTTAGAGAAACAGGCATTCATTTCTTTTGAGAATAAGTTTAAAGACATCAAAATTATAATATTAAAAGGAAAACTGCATTTTCCTTGAATTCCATGTGGTAAGCTCTGGGTTTCCTTGTCTTCCAAAGTGTGCCTCTGTGTCTAGTGGCTATTCACTCTGGCTTTCACTAGGAAGACAAAGGAGATTTCTTTGGGTTTTGTTCCAGTAGAGGGAGACAGGGGAAAGGACAATAGAGCTCATCTTCTGAGGTTTAGAGCTTTATTTTTTTTTCCTGATCCCCACGGATCAGCCTGTCCCCTGATACCTTTTCTGGTCCTTTCCGTGAATCCTTTGTGAACACATGTGTCAGACCGGTATGGTTTCCCTGTTTCAGATTATCTAGTGCCTATTGCAGAACCAATGTGTGTATTTTTCTTCCCCATGGGTCATTTCATTGGCACATACCTAGGCCATGGAAAGAACTGGCAGGCAGGGGGGCCAGTCCACCCTGGACAATGTTTGCCTTCATGTCTGCTTACTAATTTAAAGGCTAGTTTGGGGTGAATGTCTATTTCATAAACTTCTCTTCAGCCAAATTTAACCTGGCTTAACTGTTGCTTGGTGTAATTAGCTTATCATTACTTTTTAGTCATTCTTTACAAATAAATAGTCTCATCAAACTATAAATTATATATTTTATACCATAACTTACAGACACTTACAAACTGATAGTGTGGGACTGGGAGACACTCGGCAGGTACAAACACTCACCTGTCAACCTGAGTTGATTTCCAGAATCCATGGAAAAAGTGGAAGGAGAGAATTGACTCCACAAAGTTGTCCTCTGACAAGACATCAGTGCTGTGGTACATGTATACCCATCTAACACCACACATACCCACACACATACACACACACACACACACACACACACACACACACACACACACACACTAACAAGAAGAAAAATAAAGAACAAAAACGATGTATTAATGACAGACTAGAGGATATGGATTCATAAAAAAATACAGATCAATATTCAATCAATGGATATTTTTTTTCCTTGACATTGTGAGTTTATTTCTACCAGTATGGGAGAATAGTGCAAATGTTTACCAAGGCTAATGGCAAAGAGAAAATTATATTGAATTAAATGTTCAGCCTTGTTTTGAGGAAGACTTTTTACGAAAAGCAAAATAAAGCACACAAGAAATTTTTTATAAAAGTTTCTCTCTGAATGAATCCTTTTAGACATACAATCACCATTCAATATTTTATTTTCTGCACATATGAATGTACAAACATTTGTAACACATATTTATCCATGATCACCTTAGGTGTGATTTTCATTTTGAACCAATTCAGGCAGTGTTCAGAACGTGAATCTGAGGCCTCGCTGACTTGAGGGGTTCTATCTCCCCGGGCAACCATTTCAGCCCTCCTCGCCAGAGTGAAGGTCAGTTCAATCCAGTGCTCTGAGTTATTTTTCACCCAACCACTAAGCTCATGATTTTTTTTTCTCATACTGATGCCCAGCTCCTCAACTAAGTCAGCAAAGCGATGGTATTTGGATGTGTTGACCAAGGCAGGTGGGAGGGAGCTCTGGGCACTGTTCACCCTTGTGCACTTCTTGCTCTAGTTGAGTTTCTGGAAGGCATCTTATATACTGACAGAACCGTCAGGGTGGGCATGTGTGTGTGTCTCCATCTCCAGCTCCAGCCTCATTTAAGGATCTCCTGTTTCCAGCCGCAAATGGACTTGAGAAGTCTTCTTCAGTAGTTACCTTTCATCCTTTGGCTCACAATCTTGTTCTTTGCCAAATTTGAAAAATATTCTAGAAAGTTTATTCATAGACCAAGCAATCGAAGCTGTGCCTTTTCAAACACTTTTGAGAGTTCTTTGTTTCTATTTTTTTTTAACTACCACAATTTTATCGTTGTTTGACTTTTTAACAGAGCTGTCTTCCACAGCCAAATGTCTGTTTGCCCACATACATGTCCAGGTAATTGCCAAGGTTAACTGGTAATGTGAGTTAAGTAATTGTTTTTATATTCTGTAATTATGTAATTGTGACTCTGTGGCATGTTATTACAAAGGGCTGCAGAAGCACAAGGCTTTTGAGTGCAGATTGATAAATTCAAGCATGACAAAGTAAGTGATTGGAATCATCTAACTTCATGGGGAATAGACCCTCTGAGGCCTTCTGCTTTCTTTCTCATGTCTGTCATTATTTTTTAATGTTCTTACAACCTCAACTAAAAATATCTGGACATGTATCTTTCACTTAAAAAAGAGAAGAGGTATGTGGAAAAGACTCAGTAGGTAACGTAGTGCCTGTCCCTGCAAAGAGGGCCTCAGTCCAGATCTCTAGAACATAGAAAACACTGGCCACGTGACTGTATGTTCCTGTAACCCCAGCCTTGCAGGGCCATGGAGTACAAAGACAGGTGGATCCCTGAAGCTATTAGCCAGTCAGCCTAGTCCATTCCTTAAAAGTAAGAGACCTTGTCTCAAAGAGCAAAGGTAGAGCCGTGAAAGAAGGGTAGTCGGACTCAAGCATACACACACACACACACACACACACACACACACACACACACACGAGGCCTGCACATACACAACCACATGCACTCCCCCACACAAACACACAGCTTTAAAAACAAGAGGGAAGGACTGTCATGGGTCTTTGTGTGTTTCTATTGACACAAATTTGCAAACTAGCAGAAAGAGGTATGATTTGGAAAATGTTTCCACTTCCTCCTGCCATAGATGGGAACAAACAGACTCACAATTAAACAATGTGCAGAGAGAGTGAGAGATTTGGAACACTTAATCCTAGAAGGGATGTCTTCATCAAATCCCTCCCCGCAGGGCACAGGGAACTCTGCAGAAGAGGAGGAGGAAAGGTTGTAAGAGCCAGAGGGGACGGAGGACACCAGGAAACAAGGCCTTCTAGACACAGCAGGACTGAGGCATACAGGAACTCAGAGACTGGGCAGCAAGCACGGGTCCTGCACGGATCTAAGCGGGGCTGGGTGCCAGCCCTGAGAGCAGAAGTGGGCACGAGCGCCCATCTCTACCCCAGAAGCTCTCTCCACTTGATAACCACGCACAAAGGGAGAATTACTTTTCTCCTCCAGTGGAGTCTCAGTAGGTATACAAAGCACACTTACAGGCAGGAGGATGCTAACACAAAAACTAACTCAATGGTAATTTGGGGAACTTCTTTTGTGACTCAGATTGCTTTGTTTTGACTTTTTTTTTTTTTTAGCCTTAATGATCTTTCACTTGTACATTACAATTTCAAATTTTGTGTTTTTATTTGTCTCTATGTATATGTGTTTCTTGTGATTTTTCTTTTTGATTCTGACTTGTTTTTTCATTTTCTTTTTTGTCTTCTAAAGAGAGAGAAAGATGATGTGAAGTTAGATGGGTGGAAGGTGGGGCAGGTCTGGGAGAAGATGAGGGAAGGGATACCGTGTATGACTGTATCAGGACTGTAGTAAATGATATGAAAGAAAATTTATTTTCAATTAAAAAGAAAAGAAAAATGCTTCCAGATATTCACCTGGTTTCTAGTCTGCAAATCCTAAGATCTCAGACAAGAAGGGTGAGGTCAGAATAGCCTGTGAGGATAGAATGTAGAGACAGAACTGGGAACCCAGAAGAACTAAAGCAGACAGTGCTGCTCTGCATTTCACTGTTCTACATCTTTCGCCAAGAGGGTAGAACTGTCCCCTTAGTTAGAGCCCAAGCCCTAAGGAAACTCACACAAACATGTTTTCCTGTCGCATGCTTCTTTTACTGTAAAACCCAACTGTAGATGTAACCAACTGTCGTATAAATAAGAAACACAGAACCAATGCAAAGAAGAAAGCCAAGAGGTCAGAGCTAAGAGCCAAAACCTTACCCTTCCTCCTGCAGTGGTCCTACCTCTCCAAAGGAGCCGGTACTTCCTGTGTTAAAGTCTTTATATAGTCTCTGTTCTGCCTTCTCATTGGTTGTAAACCCAACCACAGGACTGCCTCATTACGGCCTATCTGTATAGACCTCCAGGTGTTCTATGGTTGGTAATGAGATTAAAGGCATGTGTATCCAATGCTGGCTGTATCCCTGAACACACAGAGACTTACCTAGCTCTGTCTACCAAGTGCTGTGATCACAAACGTACACCACCACTGCCCTGCTTTCCTATGGCTTGCTAATAGCTCTGACCCCCAGGCAACTTTATTTATTAACATAGAAATAACATTTTGGTACAAAAGAAAACATCACCATACGCAACTCTGCTGCTCTTTTAAATATCCCACTTAGCCCAACTTAGGTCACTCATATACAAGGGGTATGGGGTCCCCATATACAAGGGATATGGAGTCCTCATATACAAGGGGTATGGGATCCCCATATATAAGGGGTATGGAGTTCCCACATACTCAGGAGTATGGGATCGTGCACCAGAGTGAGGTCTACTGGGAGCCATACCCTTAAAGAAACTTGATTCTTCTTCCCAGAAGCCATCAGCTGTCCACAGCTCTTTCATTAAAGGTGGGAGCTCATGTGGGCAGTCAATACAGCAGAGCAGCACCGAACATTGAGGCAGCAGACACTTGCACATCCCTCTTGGACTTTCAGAATTCATATTTGCACATACCTTCACATATATATTTTAAAGTTTCAAAATAGAGATCCGTGCTTCAATAGAACAATAAATGGATTTACTAACCATATAGATCCATAGATAATTTTATTCTGAAAGCAACCTTAGGAAGTTTTCATTTCTCGTAAGAAGCTGGGAGTGAGCCATTCATGTTAGTGAAGGCTTGGGGAGAAGTAGACATTTGCATTCTTCTGTTTGGGGTCTGAGGAAAACTGACCACAGGAAGCAGGAAAACCAAAGCTTGAAGAACCCTGGGCAGCAGAACCTTTGGTCTCCTGAGACACTGTTCATGTGACCTGGCTCTCCTCAACACCGGACCTTGACCTTGACCTTGACCTAAGCCTCGTTCATTCGCATGCTACCACCTCAATTGTTGTCCAATCAGATTGCCATTAGCCCCAATGGTTATTTTATATGTTTCAACCATTAACATGCTTGGTTTGTTTGCTTTGCTCTACAAGTATACTTTTAAGGGGGGGTGGGGGGGGACATGGTGTATGTGCCTCATAGGAAGATGACCACAGTGACCCATCAGCGAATAGCTCACTTGTCACCCTCTTGGACCACGTTTCTCTCTCTTGTCCTAAATAGTTGTTTCCAACCATGGCATCACCGTGGGGGGACAGGGATGGCACCATGACAACAATACCAGGGTGCCTGTTGCATGATAGTTCTTCTATGTATCACAGCACAGCTGCAGCCAGGAAATCTCAACAATACGGTCACACAAGCAAAATCCAAAAAATGACAACTGAAACTGACAAGCTGACTGGAAAAGGGAATTCCCACAGGGCTTCCCTCCTGGAAGGGCTGCAGGTGATTAACGGTGACTGAGATGGGGAAATTAGTCTTCTCCAAGGACAAGTCCCTGTCAGTCAGTCCCAAAAGGTCAGAGTTAAGTCTCAAACCTGGGGTGCCTGTTTAACATATCAAAGCAGGCCTAGCAGCCAGGTTTTCCCAGTATCCCTCAGTCCCTAACTGTTGCAGGGTGTGGCTGGCATGCCCCACCCCTACCCTGAGCTCTCCAGCCCAGAGCCTGGGCTGCCCCTCTGCTGCAGCAGCTCTTTCCTATGGAACCCAGCCATTTGGGCCGTGCGTGCACTCTCTTGTATCTCTTTGGCCTCCTGGTTCTCGGCTTCTTCTTGGTCCCCTCTCTCTTCCTTTCTCACTCCCTCACATCCCCCCACCCCCTCCATCCAGGGTCCAGTTCAGTCTATTGGCCATGTCTAGTCTGCTACTTTCTCTCCCTGCTCTGGACTCCTCCAGATGCCTCTGGCTGTACTGTCCATCTTATTGACAATAAAAACTGTCTCCTCATCTGTATCTTGGAGCCACCATGTTCTCATTTTCATCACTAAACACAGAAAAGCAATACCAAATGATCTCAGTGGGTTGCATTTATAAATTTATAGACATAATGCATGTAACCTTTATTGTTAAGGATCATGAAATAGAATAAGAGATCGGAAAAGGACAAGAGGAATTGGAAAGAGGATAAGTGGGGAATCATGTAAATACAATGCTCATGTATAAAATCCTTTAAAAAACCTGGATTCTCCTGCTCCAGAAGAACCAGTTTGTAGCAAGCACTGGACATTAATGTTTCCACCCTTCTTCAGGCACTTGCAGTGTGCAGTCAAGGCTGAGAAACACTGTCCAAGAGAGTTCTTCTCCCCCTTCCTTTATTTCCACTTTGAATAAACTTCAGAGATGAGTCAAGTCTACAGATCTTAAATAAAAGCAAGGCGGGCTGCATGTGCCCTGCCAAGGAATTCACCGACAGTCACGTGATGTGGTATCCCATGGTGTCTGTATCACAGCTTAGGCTCTGTATGTGTTTTGTTGCTGGTTTCCTGTCTCCTTGCTTGTTACATTGTGGTTTCTGCCTCTTAACTTAAAAAAACACCAGGGTTCCAAATCACGTTGCTGTGATATTTTTTCTATGTGTGCTGGTTAGTTTTCGTCAACTTGATCCGAACTAGTCCAGGGGAGGAGGAAAACTCAAGTGAAACGTCGCCTCTACCCACGGACCTGGGGCCTGAGGGCCAGTCTGTGGGGCATTTTCTTGATCGATGTTTGACATGGAAGGGCCTAGCCCACTATCAGCAGCACCACCCCTTCTGTAGGTGAATCTGGGTTCTACAAGAAAGCAAGCTGAGCAAGCCTTGGGGAGCGAGCCGGTGAGCAGCTTTCCTGGATGATCTCTGCTTCACTTCCTGCCTCTGGTTTTCCTGCCCTGGCTTCCCTTGATGATGCACTGGGAGTTATAAAGTGGAATAAACCCTTTCCTCCCCCGTGTTTTCTTACAACAACAGAGAAGCTAACTAGAACACTATGCTTCTTCAACATTGGTTCCCTTCAGCAGGAATCCCACTATTTTTGGAATTTTCCAGTGCAAAATACTGAGTTGGGGAGTGGGTTGGCACAGCCCATCTTCTAGAGTGGTCAAGAAGTTCTGCCATGTGGGCAGAGGTAGGGAAGCCGGCCATCTGCTTTGCACAGCACTACCTACACAACCAGGCCCAGAGTCCCCAGGCTTTGCTCACACTTGAGCATTGATTGGTTTGGCCTGGACAGTAATTCCCGCATCTGACAAGTAGATCCTCAGATTTAATACAAGGCCTTGAGAGGCTGGGTTCTGGCCATCCAAACTCTATTTCCCTAAGTTTGAGAGAAAGTTGGATTTTGAGAACGTAGGTTTTATTATCGCTGCAAAGGGGAATTTAAGAGTTACTTTTGGTTTGGGAACCACTGAGTTAATTGATCTCTCCATTCTTGATTCTAAAATCCCAGGGTTCTCTAAGAACCTATGGAATCGTGATGGTCACCTCTCCTTCTGCAAACAAAGACCATACCCCCAGTCAGTGAAAACTAGACCACTATTTCCAGGAAATACTAATTAGTGCTTGGGTAACAGAAGTAAATGCTGAATATTCAACCCTTCTCTCAGATGCTAACAATGTGTTACCAGACTTGAGGCCAAGGAGTCCTATTGTAAACAGAAGATCCCTTCTTAACCACTAAACTAACTTATTTGCAAAAATGACAACTTTGTCTCAAGCAGCCATTAACACTCCCTCATGTAGTGGGTCTCTTAACAGGGTTTGGAGGCTCTGAGTCTACAGTGTTTCGTGTGGAGTAAGTTCTTAACAAAAGCTATTGACCAGGAGAAGAAAGGCAAAATACAGAGACTCTGATGCCTTGTTTTTGTTCATTGTTAGCAGCTTGGATGAAAAGTTTGATAAAGAGGTCAGAATCAATGGTCCCAGTGAGGTCTTAGTATTGGTGAAGGCTTCATTGATCCTAGCTGCTCCCAGTGTGTCTGATTAATCTATATTGCTATCTACTCCTACCCAAAGAGACTAGAAAATAGAACAGAGCCAGAACATGCAAATGTGAACTGCGGGCTCCTCAGCATCCCTTACGACCTCTTTAGTATTGCAGAGCTTCAAGGCAGTGAAATGTGTCCAGTTGACCAAATATACCAGAACACAGTGCCTCTGTAAGTGGTGGCCAGTGAGTGAGCGGAGATTGACATGTCACAGATGCTAGCTGCTTCTTTCCTGTTGGGATTTTCTTTCTCAGGCACACCTAAGTCAGAGAATGCAAGCAACTAGGTGGATTTCTTTCTTGATCTGAGGGGAAGGGAAGCAGTGTTTGCCAGAAGTTGATCTTTGTCTCGGGTGGATTAACCACAGCGGAGGTCAAGAGGAATAAATCTGCATGCCAGAATGTCCTTGTTACAGTTCAAGACAGAAAGAAAACAGGAGAAGTTAGAGGGTAAAAAGAGGAAGGAAGTGAAAGACTTTCCAAAGGAAAATACAGATGTTCTATGTGTCCCCTTACTGCTTTAGTGTGACTTTGTAAACGTCCAGTTGGACTGAGTGATGTTTGGTCTTAATCAACAACATACATTATTGTGTTATCTTCATTCCATGATGTAAAAAAAAAAAAAAATAGTATCTAGGGGTCAGCTTTAAAAATGTTATGTTTACTTACAAAATGAGTAGGTATTTTTTAATGCTCACACAGGCATATACACATCGCAAGTACTCATCTATGCATGCTACATAGACACATTCCACATGAGTTGCTTCAACTCTTTTACTCTTCTCTATAGAAAAAGAAAGAATCAAATATTGTCCTTTGAAATTTTCAACGCTATTGTTCTTCAAAATAGACTAGGACTGTGACTAGCCAGGTTTTACAAGAGTCACTGGTTTAGGTAAAAACTGTTTCAATGCTAGATGCTCACAAATGTGGTTATGGTGTGTTTGTGAGATAAAATTTTGCTTCAAGTGGCATCCCGCAGAAACAGTTGCTTACACTATTGGAAACAGGAGAACTGTGGCCACTTGGGCCCGTCATTCTGTCTCTGACTATGCTGACCCATCAGTCCATATTACCCCTTCAGAAGCCTGCCTAGTCTCAGTGCCCATTGATTTCAAATAAATGGAGGGGGAACTTTTACTTGTCATAAAACTTCTAGCCTGGGTGTCTAGCTAGCATAGTGATAAGCATCATATAAACACGGGGTGGAATTCAAGTCACCTTTATCTACACCTCCTTTCATATACAGTGTGTGTGATAGACAGACACCAGTGTCTCATTACATGACCACCCACAGAACATTACCCAATGTGACATTCTTCAGGGGAAATTAGCAGAAATGTTTCACCACATCAGTCTCTTCCAAGAACAGTGATTCAATAACAGTACTTTAAAAGTGACCAGATGCCCGTGCAAGCTTCTCTCCTCTCGTGTTTTGACTGGGGGGCATAATAAATACTTCACATTCTGAAGTTCTTCAAGCAGAATCTGGATGCAAAAGGAGGCACATTTACACAGAGAAATATGCACCAAACACACACATACATACCACACACATACACACACACACACACACACACACACACACACACACACACAAACACCACACATACCACAAACACTACACACACACAAATACCACACACACATAAACACCATACACACAAACACCACATATACCACAAACACCACAAACATATCACAAACATGCACACACACAAACACAAACACCAAACATACCACAAACACACCACACACACATAAACACCACATACACAAACACCACACATGCCACACACACAAACACACCACACATACATAAACACCACACACACACAAAAACCACACCTACCACAAATACCACACATATACACACACACATAAACACCACACAAATAACACACACACACACACACACACACACACACACACACACACGCACACA
>CABHPQ010192927.1:0-20208 GCA_902168405.1 Peromyscus aztecus
AGAGAGAGAGAGAGAGAGAGAGAGAGAGAGAGAGAGAGAGAGAGAGAAGTAGTGACTTCTCAGAATAGATACCTAAGGAGTAAACACGAGTATCGAATACTTGAAGACCCCACTGGGTGAGATCTGTTTAGAAAATAAAATTCTGTTTGACACAGTGGCGAGAACTCCATGCACTTCCCCCCACCAGTTGGTGGGTGGGCTGAGGACTTGGAGGCCTCTTACCGGTGCGGCTTGTTGCTAAGCAGAGCTGGTGTGCTTGCACTCTGGTTTATATACAGTGTATTGTTGTTTTGTAAAGCAAAGCACCCTTTTAAATCCTGCATTTCTGAGATGAAGCATGGCAGGAAATAATTATATAAATCATCATACTTATGCATCACATTTCCTTTTTTTCTTCATTTTATACTCCCATATGTTAAATAACCTGGACCCTGAAATTATAATAGTACCCTTAATAGATTTGTTTATTTATTTTGACTTAGACTAAAAGGTTGTAGATATGGGAAGAGTTTACTTGGAGCTGTGGGTGACTTTTCTGTGAGTTAAGATTTGATGGTTTGAAAGGGTTTCGGTGACTCTTGAGGGCAGGGAGGTAGACTCAGACTGGAATCAGTAAGACTGCTCTCGGAGACTACAGCAATACAAATCTGCTGCCTTGGACCTGAGTTTCCTGAGGTAAGATGTTGCTGCATGCTCTTCCTCTGCTTCTCTCAAACAGGAAGTACAAGAAGAAAGGAGCTAATGATATTCAGTCAACACAGGCCTAATTAAGTCGGGAGTTGATTTAATTGAAAATGTCATATAGAAACAATTCATGTCTGAAAAAAAAAAACTACTAAACATGATATTTTTACAGTTTCATTGTTGGCCTTTTTGTAAGGTAGTTCTAGGACAGCTTTCCCCAAAGCACTGCCATGATGCCTGTGGTTTGTGGAACCTCAAAGGTGTGCACAGGACAGGTTAACATCCTAGTGTGTTAGTGCTAAAAAGGATACGGCTCCAAAGTCATCTGCATCTAAAAAGTTCTGCTTAAAATGGAAAATCTTGGGAATGAAACTTGATCCAACTCTGTGAGAAAAAATGTTTTTAATAAGCAGTTAAGGTTTAGATTATACACTAATTGGAAAGGGTTTCATTTTTTACAGCATAAATCATTTTCCTTCCCCTCAGCACTATGAATTATTAAAGCAACTCCATTCCATAACATTCCAAGGCTCTGGACATTGAATGCCAGTTCACAAAGGAAATCCTTGATCCCAAAGAGAAGCCCTAGCTGGGCAGGAATGCCAGGATTGGTGCATGAGCTTGGGACAGGTCCACATCTATATATACCAAGTCGGTCCGAGTAGTCAAACTTCCCGTGCAAGGGTCTAGGAAAGGCTTGCTTAGGAAAGTGCTTGCCCCACAAGTAGCAGGACCTGTGTTTAGTTCTCAGAAACAACAGGGGAAAAAACCAGGCATTTGGTGTATGTTTGTAATAAAGGCAGGTAGGCCTCTGGGGTTTGCGGGTCAGGCAGCCCAGCTTACTTGGCAAATTCTGGGGAAATGATAGACCCTGTCTAAAAAAGAAAAGAAAAAACTGAATGGTACCTGTGGAACACTTGAAATTATCTTCTGTCACATGTATACCACATACACACACACACACACACACACACACACACACACACACACACACACACACACAAGCGCGCATGTACACACACTTCTACAGGAAATTTCATGAGAATCATGTGTCATGTAGAGGATTCTACTTTATCCAAAACACTGTCTCCAATTCTCAAAGACACGTTTTGAGACTAATTCAGAAAAACAGAATACATGGGAAAGGCAGCTGTCAATCAGTGGAAAGAATTCTGGCTTGAAGGAGGTGAATTTCATTGTGGTCCAGTGTTGCATGCCATCTTAAAAGCAAGCATTTACTCTATTTGGGTTTCAACTTTTCATAGAACATCTATAAAAGAGTGGATCTAATAAATAATTTATAAAGCTTTTTTTAAGCCTTAAAATTCCAGCATTTTTGGCAGGACATTTTGAGGTACTAACTAAGGACTGTCCCCCGGTTGTTGTCTTCCCCATGGAGCCACTGGCTTTCATTACTTAGACAAGGGTAGATGCCGTAAACAATGAAGTCATCTGAATTATTATTGTTGTTTTTAAACTTGTATTAGCCACAATAATCTTGAAACCCAAGGCATCAGATTTTAAGTGTGAGTTGTTTGGTAGAAGGGCCCCAAAGCATCTTGTAGAAGATGAGAAGCAAATTTTAAAGTATGTCCATGTAAATAATGTGGTATTATTTAAGAGCTAGCTCTTTACCAAGAGGAGGAAGCTGCCTCTGGAGGGCAGAATCGGGGGTGGGGTTGGGGGTGGGGGTGACCGGTCCTGAGGTAGTGATGAACCCGCAGGAAGGAGTCCGCAGTTAAAGGAGGACCCAGAAGGAACAACAAAAGCCTCAAATATTCTACGGTTATTTCAGACCACAGAAAACCATTGGGTGGCATCTCTAGCCTGCTGTCAGCCTCAGTGAGTAGCCACCTGAGCCTGAGAGTTACTAACAATGATAAAGCGTGGGGGGACCCAGCAAAATGCCTCAGGGCAGCCTCCCAGAATCCCATGCCCCCTAGCAAGATGGAAAGCAGGAAATGTGTTCTTCAACCAGAGCAGAGACATAGCTAAGAAGGGGTTCTGAGAATAGAGATCCTTCAGAGACAGGAGAAAAAGATAAAAGGGCTCGTTTTGGAGCGCAGAGATTAAAGGAAAACATGCATTTTCATCTGCATGCTGAGAACCTGGAGGTTGGTGGTTAAGGACACACAAGGACTGGGCATGTGAAGCTCCATGGCACTGAACCAGTTGTCCCTTCTTATTCTGTGACTAATTCCTAGGTATAGGACTACAAATCTAAGTGTAATGGACTGAGTTTTGTCCTTTGAAACTGTGACACCCCCCCCCATGTGATGGTATTTGATGAGGCCTATCAGAGGTAATATGGATGACATGTGATAATGTGACTGAAGCTCTCTGGATAGTATTCGTGCCCTAGTGAGACACACCAGAAAGATTGGGCTCTGTGTCTCTGCCATCTCAAGACTTGGGGTAGTCTGCCATAGCATTTGTGATATTAGAAGCCAGGAATAGTGCCTGCATCAGAGGCAGACTGCGCTGTGGATCCAATGCTGGACTTCCATCTTTTCCAGACCTGGGAGAAAATAAGATTCTGTGTTTAACCTCCTAGTCTATGGTAGAATTTTATAATGACAACCCTAACACACTAAGATCCCAAGTCAGGACAATTTTGAAAACAAAGGGGGATATTACAACTGATTCAAATGATATATTTCAAGTATTCATTAAATATATTCAATATCAGCACTTGGAAGGTGGAGGCAGGAAAATCAGGAATTCAAGACTGACCTCGGCTATGTTCTACCTTCTAGACTGACTTTTTATTTGAGTTTATGAATGGATTCAAACAATTCAGTAGAAATAAAATGTCTATGAATTGTACCTGGGTTTAAGGCCAACCTGTGCAAGAGAGAGAGAGAGAGAGAGAGAGAGAGAGAGAGAGAGAAACTTTCAACAAATTGGCACATGATTTAAATCGATCGACTTAAGTATTTTTGGCAGAAACTCTTTGCATAGTCACTTTATCTATAAAATGAATTGATTCATAGTTTCATAGATTAAAGAAAATATTAAAATTATTTATATTATCTTAAATGTAAGTAAAAATAACACACAACATCTCTACTACTGGTTCACTAAAAATGTTCTGTAATATCATATGTGATACATTATTTTCATAGGTTCTTACTTTTCCTAATGTTATCTTTTTAATTTTTCAAATGTTCTTCAAATGAATATTTCTAATAGTGTTTGAGATGGATGTCTGCTCTTCCCTGTAATGTATAACATTATAACTGAGAAAATACACTGGTGAGTGGGTCATGAATGGAGTCAATGTGGAGAAAATGTTACAAGTAAATGAGACTGTCAGCTCTAGCCTTGGGAAATGTGTTCACATACAAGACCAAATACTCTGTAGATAATGTCTCTTTGCCTCAGTTTTGAGATTCTCTTTGCCACACAACATTTTATAAGGCAAAAACTCATAAAAAGAAATTCTCTGCTCATAATTCTAATGTGTTGCCAAATAGCTGCTCCAAAGTCACAGGGCTTTCATTCCATTCCAGTACATGATATAATCCAATTACCAAAAACAGAGCTTGATCAAAAGATTGTTCCTACAAGTCATTTACAGAATTTCAAAATTGAATCTTACACACTGTTTGAGCTCTTCATCACTTAATTTTCTCATCTTCCTGACTTTGTAGGAATCAGTTTGCCTTTGTAGTTATTGCAAAACCTGAAGTCTTCTGGCTTCCAACACACGAGTATCTCGATAAAAGATTTCCAACTAATTATTTTTTAATTGAAGAATCATTCAGTGCCAACATGGAACTAGTGGGTTTTTATAATATAATTCTTCTGAATGCTGAAACATTCCTAAAACCAAATTAAATAAGAACAAGAGAAGCACATACCACCTTGCAAAATATAGACTGTGTTTTGGCTTGGTTATTTTGTTTTGTTCTGTATTTAACGTAACTTTAATAAATAGATTTTTAGAGTCAGTTATGTTAATCAAATGTTTTTAAATTCTGATGCTGGCAGCAGCTGTTGTTTCCTATGGGAAGCTGTTACAGTTTGCTTAATATGGTTATAACTTCTTTGCGTATGCCAGCCAATTGCAAGAAGAATTTTCTCTGTATTTGATTGAATACAATTATAATTTTACCTATAATGTATTCTGCTTTGCTAAATGTGTCCATATTAGCATCACAAAAACTAGTAATGCTAAATTCAATGCTGAACTTTTTAACAGAGAATAGAGTCATGTCTACTCAATGACCTTTTAGAAACATACTTTATGTAGATTTGATAAACAACTAAAGAGAAAAAACATTGTTTATTAATTGTAACTTATTAAACTTTTACAAAACAGCATTCTTTAAGTCTTTACAAATGTTTTCTGCTATAGTCTAATATTTGTGTCTTCCTGCAATATATGTATGATTGTTAGTTTCAATTGCCAACTTGACACAATTTAGAATCACTTGGAATAGAGTTTCAATGAGGGATTGTCTACATTAGATTGGCCTTTGGGCATGTTTTGGGGGTAAAGGTTAAGTAAGTTAATTGATATGGAAGACTGAATCCATTGTGGGTGGCACCATTCCCTGGGCAGGGAGTCATGAACAATTCAAGAGTGGAGAAATTGAGCTAAGCACAAGCAGATGAGTGACTGTGTATGCATTCATTTTTATCTGCTTTTTACTGCGGATGTGAGATGCATACCTGAATTTCCTGCCTTGATTTATCCACAATGGTAAACTGTTATCTGGAATTGTAAGCTAAAATAAACCCTTTTCTCTGGTAAATTGCTTTCTGTTGGGACCTTATATCACAACATCGGAAATGGAACTAATACATGTTAAATACCAAGCCATTGAATAGCACTACTCAGTTGGGCCTTTGAGAGATGAGCAGATCACAAGGGCAGACCCTTTATGATGAAGTTAGTGTACTTACAAAAGAAACCTCGGCAACTGCTTTGTCCTCTTACCATGTGAGGTCACCTCAAGAAAGAACTGTCTATGTAACAGGAAACAGACTTTCACCAGACATGGACTTTGCAGATGCCTTGAGCTTGGACCTCCCACCTCTAGAACTATGAGAAATAAGTTTGTGTTGTTTACAAGCTGCTCAGTCTATGGCTTTGTGTTATACAGCATCCTTCACAGACCCAGAGATCTTCCTCTGCTGTGGAAATCAACACATTGCAGCTGCCAGGTCACTCTCTAGTTGCCTTTTTATTGTGACAAAATACCATGACCAAAAGCAACTTAGGGAGGAAAGGACTTGTTTCAGTGTCTGGTTACAGCTCATCACTGAGAGAAGTCAAGCAGGACCTCCCGTGGAGCCGTGAAGCCGAAACCAGGGACGCACTGCTTGCTGGCTTGCTCTCTGGTTTACACTTAGCTAGCTTTCACATACAGCTTGGGACTACCAGCCCAGGGAACTCTTCTACCCAGTTCTAAGTGGTTTATATGAGATAGTGATGGCTAGAGTTAATTGTTAACTTGAAGAACTTTAGAATCACGTAGGAGAAAAGCTAGGCACACCTGCAGGGGAATGATCTTGATTTTGTTCATCGAAGTGGGAAGACATGTCTTAGTTATAGGCGACATCATTTCCTGGACAAGGGATCTTGGAATAAAATGGAAAATAATGCTAAACACTAGTGAGCATGCTTCCATTTCTCCGTTCTGACTACAGACATACTGTGACCAACTGCTTTAAGCTCTTGTATTTTGACCTGTGAGAATAAACCTTTCTCTGTTGAGTTTGCTTTTGTCGGGGTGTTTAATTGCAGTAACAGGGAAGGAAGCTAAGACAGAGGTTCTCTCGCTTCAAACCCTTGTTGTGGTTTCTGTTTCTCAGTTGCAGCATGACTGGCATAATACTGACTGTGAGACAGGTAGGCTGGAAAGCAGCCCTCGAAAGACTTCAACATCTGGCTGTGGTTTTGAACTTGATTGAAATATTGAACTTCTTAACAATATGAAACAAGATTCCAAGAATCCGGTGCAAGTAGTGCCCATGAATCAACTTCATCAGTCTGTGGTGAGTTTAACAACGTAACTTCCTATTAAAGTTATCATTCAGGGGTAAAATGATTGCTAAATTATTATCAGTCTTGATGACTATAAAATCTTTTGTATAAGATAGATTATTCTGGGTAGAGATATGTATTTATAAAAAAGAATTAATAATCTCAAGTCTTTGAGCCATCAGAGGAAGATTAAAAACTTTTTCTCTAAAATCCCTGCCCCATCTCAAAACAATCTTAATTTTTATAGCAATATGGTCAATGCTGCTGGCAGATTAAACTCTAAGTTTATTATATAGATAACATAGTTATAACATCAGTTAAATTTGTAGCTTTTCCAAATATATTATGTATGGAATGCTTCTACCAAGACAAATATCCTAGGAACAATCCAAGAAGTCAAGAATTTTAAAAGCAGAAGTAAGGTGTATATAACTAAAAACTGGAGCATGCAGTATAGTCAAACTATTTTGACCCAAGGAGTCTTCAGAAAAAGTTAATTTGTCACAGTTTCCCAAGGAGGGATACAGATGTGTAGCTGTGTCTGCTGGCTAGTTGTTATGACAACTTGATACACAGTAGGGTCATCTAGGGAGAAGGGATCTTAATCGAGAAAATGTCACCAAGGATTAACCAGTAGGCAAATGGTAAGGCATTTTCTTGATTGTTATGACAATGCCCAGCCCATTATGGGCAGTTCAGCCCTGGGCAGATGGTTCTGGGCGGTAGAGGGAAGCAAAGTGAGCAAGGCAGGGGGAAGGAAGCAGCACTCCTCCTTGGTCTCTGCTCCAGGTAACGCCTCCAGGTTCCTGCCTGGAGTTCCTATCCTGTCTTCCCTGCATGCTGGACTTCATGCTGTAAGATGAAATCAACCCTTTCTTCTCCATGTTGCTTTTGGTTGTGGTGTTTTATCACCACAATAGAACCCTAATTAAGACACCTTCTAAAACATTTCTTCATGTATATTATGAGGCAGATTCCAGATCTAGTGACCAAACTACAGCAGAGATCCCACACACTCTCTTCCGCTTTTGAGCCTACCTCATGAACATGGAGCTTCACTTTAATCAGGAAGCACCCTCCTTTGAAGAAGGAAATGGCCATTTTGCCACAGTATATACCATAAATGACCTTCTAGGAAAACTCCACTTATTTGCTAGACTGACAGTAAAAGAAAAAATTACACTTCTCATATATTACTACACACCAACCCTGAAATAAAACGCTATTTGTTTGTTTGTTTTGATCACAGTCTCAGTCCACGCAGCTCAAGTTGACCTCAAACAGCATCCTCCTGTCTCAACCTCCTAACTACTAAATAATTGTAATTTCTTAAAAGTAGGAACAAGTTCTATTCTTGTTTGACTGCCTAAATACAATATCAAAGTGAAAAGCTTGCCTGTGTTTTCAAAAGAAATTGACTTCAAAATTTTGTTTGAACTTGGTACAAAATTGTGGCTCAGTTTGGAGCTCTCACAAGAGTGAACACAGGCTGCCTAGCCTGCTCCCGCTGAGCTAGTTCATGCTTTGGAATACCAGTGGCTTTTATGTACACTCGTCTTCAAAGGAACAACAAAGAGTTACTATTTATCAACACTATGAAACTCTGCTCCAGCATTTTCCATAATTTGCCAAAATTCAGAATGCCACAGCTAGGTCATTTTGTAAAGTGAGATGACTGGTGCCTAGTTAGCTTATTACACGCATCAGGAGTTTGCTTGTCTCTGCTTAGCTTAAAACTGGAAGAGAATGCAACTCTTGAGAAAACCAACCTCAGTCTTCCCTCTAACCATATAATAATGAATGTAACTCGGTATAAAGAGAGAAACATTGGAATGACCAACCATGGTGTGTCCATTAGGCCATAGAGAATTAATATCAGCAAAGTGAAGTGCAGGATTCATGTCAGAGCTTTGGGCATGAGTACAGCTTCCTCGTCATAAAAGGCAGCATAGAAAACAAAGAGGCCATCCCACAATACACAGACAAGCAACTATGTAAACATGTTGGAGCTATTTCTTACTGGAGGATTCTTCCTCAGACATTGGAAAACCTTGAGATTGAAAGGGATTTTAAATCTTTGCTGAATTTCCCTGTGAGCACCATCGCCCTTTGGGGAGAAGCACAGGAAGTACATTTCTTTGATGCTCCCTTGAAGATCTAGATCTGTCTTAGTGAGTCGGAGGCTCTTGAAGGAGGGAGGCATAGCATCATTTTCAACCACGGGATAAAGGGGTGTCAGTCAAGAGTCTGGGTGGTGGATTCCTTTTCCTAAAACATGGTATTAAAATATACAGAAAATATTTATTCTATTTTCACAGGTGGAGGGAGCTTTTGTTTTGTTTTTAGCAGTTGAACAATGGCATGACTAATGTGACATCATCTGTCCCCCACAATCAGCTCTTCTATAAACCGAGAAAGGAGCCGCTGTAGAGAAACCAGGATCTTAATGAGTGCCAAGTTTATTTTTACTTTTGGAAAGTATCTACAGTGCTTTAAGCATTGTAAAAGTATCTTCAATTAAGAGAGTTAGGAGAAAGTACATAGGCTTGGTAATCTCTGAGGACCCCCAACTGTGGCAATGACTGAGGGCTCTGTAAATCTAACCTGTGTGCAAAAGGAAGATTGTTGATTACTTTTTGAGCATTTTTATTCACCGACAAGATCTCAAAACAAGCCCACAGACCCCAAAGCCAAGGATACACCACAGGATACCATTTGCCCATAGGTCACAGCTCAGACACGGTCCCTTCTGGTCAATCTTTGTCTTTAACTCTTCATGTTCAGGAGTGAATAATTCTGGGGCTGGGAGATGGCTCGGTCAGTGCAGAGGTGGTCACACAAGGATAAGGATTTGAGTTTATCTCCAGAACCAGATGAGGGGGAATGTACGGTGGCACACACATGTAATCCCAGCTCGGGGGCAGCAGAAAAGCAAGATGAGTACTTGTGGCTCACTGGCCAGCCCATTGTCATTTGTGCCCCCAGCAGAATGCTGTGTGAGAAATGAAATCTCCTCCTAGCCCTTAGTAGCTCTAAGGTTGGGGAGGGGAGTGAAGGTCCTGTGAAACCTGAACGGTCAGTGAAAATGCAGGACAGAAAAGGGAATGAATGATTTAACACAAGTCAGGCCTTCTTTGGGAGAAAATACCTGCATAGTGGGGGATCCCACAAAAAGTAGAGTTTGCAGTCAGCTTACAATCTGGCACAGTTATGGGGCAGAAAGGGTCAGGGGTTGAGAAGTTTCCTGCTTGGTTTGAAGTTAGCCATTGCTAGGGTAACCAGGGAGTGGTCAGTCAGAGAACATTGAGTAAGCCATGAACATCTTTCCTGGAAGCCATCATGTAGGGTCCACAGGGCAGAGAAGGCTAGAATTGAAGCAAGCTACTTTACCTCTGGAATCCAAATTACTGTTGTTACAAGAATTGTCACAGTTCAGCCCAAATGGAGGGGTTTTACAAAGTGTCATGGTCCTGGCTAACAAAAAGCAAGGCTTGGGAATTCACACCAGCCTTCCATGAGGCATGCTTCCTTACCTCTGTGCCTGTAACCAAGGAATACGGTGCCAGGGTCACTTCACTTCCTGGGGTCTGAGAAGGGCCAGAATGTCGGGGGTCAAGGCAGCCGTGGAAATGCGTTCTCATGCCTATCAGATTTCCCTAATGAATCACTTGCATGCACACTGATATGTCAGCATGGCAATGTCTTCTTGCACATCTGAATCCATTCTGAGAGAGAATGAGGGCTAAGCTTTCGCTTTCCCAATCTTCTGATGTCAGTCGCTCCCCAGACGCCAGTCTTTCTGCTGTTTCCTGAGCAGTAGGAGTTTGTTTCACACCTAATTCAAGAGCGTTTCCTGCCACTGGATGCTAGCCTGGGAGGAAGCAGAGATCTGAATCCAAGCAGAAATATGCTTCCTGGGCAGCTTGGCTTAGGCCTTTAGGAGTGTGTGCTTGGGACGAGCAGGTGCAGGACCCTGGGGGGGGGGCAGAGAAGGAGGTAATGATGACTTGAGGCGGGCCCGCACTGAAACCTGGATCATTCTCTCTGGATAACTCCGCCGTTGCAATTGAAAATGGCCCTTAAGATGTTAAAGCACAACTAACTTGTCTCCTGTAATAGTTTTAATCCAGTGTAGGCTTGCCCAGAGAGCCAGCTAAGCGGACCGATCCACTCTCTGGCCACCAGACCAGCACACCCAGAGTTTGCCAAAGGCTGCAATGAGGGCCATGATGTCCAGGCCAAGGGACCTCATCCCTTCTGGAACACTAA
This sequence comes from Peromyscus aztecus, assembly GCA_902168405.1. NCBI lineage: Eukaryota > Metazoa > Chordata > Mammalia > Rodentia > Cricetidae > Peromyscus > Peromyscus aztecus. Next base: position 10,949 of record CABHPQ010192927.1, read on the forward strand.
GAGGTCATGGGATGTCACTGAGAAAGTCAGAGAACCCAGCCCATTTGCTGCTTGAGTGCGGCATCCGAATAGCAGTATTGAATTGGAGTGGGAGAGCATCTCGACCACTAAGAGACGGAGAAGAGTCCTGGGAGTTTGCAGAGTTTGCAGCACACTAACGTCATTCTTTCATTTATTTGTTTGTCTATTTTTGCAGTACCGGGGTGAAACCCAGAGCATCACGAAAGCTAAACAACCGCTCTACTTCTGTGTTTCCTGCAGGCCAAGTTTCTCGTCTTGACTTGTGTAGCCACTGCAGAAAAGGTCCTGAGAACCACATGAACTGTGCACATACCATGAATAAGGGCACAGCTAGAGATTCCAGACTCTAATGTGGTAAAACCAGCCATGGCCCTTAAGAGAGTCATAGCAGAGTTCAAGGTCAGTAATATACATATAGATTACATACATACATATACATATGGCAACAGATATTTGGTAGTATATTTATTTGCACATGTATGTAAATGTATACCTCTACACACACACACACACACACACACACACACACACACGTATACCTCCACCACTTCAACCTTGCATATGAACTTGTACATACTTTTTAGTGTCTCTCAAAGTATGATCTGATTCTTTTCCTAATGTATATAACATATTGACTCTCAGGACCACAGAGGAAATTTCTGACGCAGCTCTTACCTTAGCCTCTCTAGTGTGACTTCGTATAAAGTGGAATTGTGTGTGTGTGTGTGTGTGTGTGTGTGGCTATTGGTGATCTGGCCCTTGGCAATAAAATATCTTTATTTTTTTCTTTTTATTCTTTTTTTTTTTTTGGTCCTTTCTTCAATAAGACTTGAATTTAGATTTCCACTTCCGTGCACTGAATAGTTGCAGTCCAGCATCATAATCTTCAGTGATAAGACCCTGGCCCTGGAAGAGCACAGCTCCAGACCTCCCAGGATTCACAGGAAGGAGAAGTCAAGCGGGTCCTCAAAAAAAGAGCTCAAATGTCCAGAGCCTTGATTAATCACTAATATGAAGGGGCAAAGAGACCAAGGGATTATCTAGGGTCCTTTCCAAGTGCAAAATGTTGGAATTCTTTGAAGGAAACATGACAGTTGTCAAATTAGTAGGGGAAATAATGTGCTAAAGGAAACAGAATAGGATAAATCTCACAGGGCTTGGTCAGTTGTAGGCAGGATCCGTGGAAGCTGGAGAGACTTGAGCTTAATTTTGAAGGCTTACTATACTGAAGAAAGAGAGGATAGTTGAGTGAAGGAGAAGTTGCTACAAAAGAAATATATTGTGAGCAAAAGGAAAAATGAAGCAAGTGTGTGTGTGTGTGTGTGTGTGTGTGTGTGTGTGTGTGTGTGTGATAATGCCTAGCTCAATACATCTATCTATTCCCCAAAAGCACTGGCTGATGAGAATGGAGCTGCATGCCAAGAAAGACATTAGACTTTGTTTCCTGGGAACTTGACTGTCTCCCAAGTCTTAGAAGAGCAAGACTCCCATGGGCCTTGTTGACAAGGGCAACACCTGGATAGTACAGAGTGAAATGCTTCCTTGATGGTATATCATGTCTCCAAGTGACTACATTCCTGAGAACATGCCTTGCAGGACGGGAGCCACAGGCAGATCCAGCTGACAGGGCTGGCTTCCTGAGATCCTATCACCCCAGAATGGGAGTCAGTAGCTATGGGAAGGATCATCCAACAGCTGCTGCTTATCTGCAGCAGGTCAGAAAGGAAGATGGATGCTCTGAGGACAGCCTTCTTGAATGAGTGTGTTTGGGAACTGAGGAATTCCCATAGGGTTTCCCATCATTGCTTGGCAACCACGATGAAGAGTATAACATTACATACCTTAGGTGCAAACAAACCATAAAACAGACAGACTGGCTGGGGGAACTATGTAGAACAGGTCATGGATAATGGTGAACAGAAGTTCATCTCTTAAAAATAAATAAGGAAATGATGAAACATGGAGGAAGGAAGAAAGTATAAAATTATCTTAGGAAGCATCATCAAAGACATAATTTTGCATTGTTAGACAGGATGAGAAGTAAAGATAAGGGCTGGGGAGATTGTTCAGTGGTTAAGAGCACTGGTTGCTCTTCCAGAAGACCTGGGTTCAACTCCCAGCACCCACATGGTAGCTGACAACCATCTAGTTTTGGGAGATCCAACACCTTTTTCTGGTCTCCTCAGGCACCAGGCATACACATGGTACCCAGAAAAACTTTCAGACAAGACAGCTATATGCATAAAATAAATAATATTTGCAGTTTTGAAAAAATAAAGATGAAAAGCAAGAGATATTTATGATTGCAAAACTAGAAGACTATACTACAAGTCAAGTTAGAAGGAGAGTTTGAAGACCTCATTGTCAGCTATGACCCTCACTTGGATAGAGCAAGATCCTCTCATGAGGCATAAAGGAAAAATCTAGAATTTCTTTAGTTCAGACTCTCAAAGCCACATTATGCAATCCCTTGCAATATCTTGAACTTAACCTTGGCCACAGTGGGAGGATATCTGTTGATCTGTTTACCATTCAGTTTGTCCAAAAGCCTTAATGATCACAAAGAAAAGTGATTTGGTGTCCTTGAATCATTGGGAGATTCTGGTGCATCTAGAAGATAAAATTATTTTTTAAAAATCTAAAAGATTAAAAGAAATCTAGAAGGTAGGCTAGCCTCCATCTATACAAATGTTTCTTATACACACATACAAATTAAACTCACAGGTAGCTCACATTATAAGAAAGATTTGTCTCTTTATGACAGCAATCAATCATCTTGTAATATCACACTACTTGTACTTAATTCTTCAGAAATATAACTATTATGAAAATAATGTCAATGTGGCTTTGTTCTATTTTTCTTACTAGGAATTGCTTTTCATAAAAAACAAAGTCATTTGTATATTAAAAGTAATGTGTTCTAATTCACTGTATCACTAAATAACCTAGCTACCATTGTATCTTAGCTACCATTCTATACTGTGAGAGACACCACAACCAAATCAACTCTCATAAAGGAAGCATTTAACTGAGGACTTGCTTACAGTTTTACAGGGTTTGCCCCTTACCCTCATGGTGGGAAGCCTGGCAGCAGGCGGGCATGATGCTCGAGAAGGAACTGAGAGCCACATCCTGATCTACAGTTAGGAAGAGGGGTGGGCTCAGCATGGACATTTGAAACCTCAAGGCCTATTCCCAGTGACACATCTCCTCCAAACATTCCACACCTACTCCAACAAAGCCACACCTCCTAATCCTTCCCAAACAGTTTCACCATCTGGTGACTAAGCGCTCAGATACATGCACCTATGGGGGCATTCTTATTCAAACCACCACACCCATATTATTCAAATAATATAGATTACTTCCAACTTTGGAGGCCTTAGTTTCCATTTACTCATCTTTTCAGAAGTGCTAGCTTTACTATGAATCAAAACACCACATAATTAGTATGTTTAATATTCAGTCATCAAATATCAGATTTTTTTAGTGGCTATTATTGAATAACATTAATTCTTACATACTCCAAAGTGAGAAGAATAGAAAGCTTTAAGGTACAAATAACTCCCTAATGTTTCAGTTAGAATTGAAATACATGGTAAAAACAAAGTAAGTATTATAAAATGAAGAGTGAATGCCCATGGGACTTAGTAAGCTATAGTTAGTCTTAAAGTTAGTCTAAAGTATTTTACACCAGACCTGCTACAGTTCTTTGAGGTGGATTGTGATGCTTTGAATGAAAATGCTTTCCTTAGGTTCATAGGGAGTGGCACTGTTAGGAGGTGTGGCCTTGTTGCAGTAGATGTGACCTTGTTGGAGGAACTGTGTAGTCGGAAGTTTTCCTGTGTCCCACAACCACTTGGTCCCAAGTAAACACACAGAGGCTTATATTAATTACAAACTGTTTGGCCTATGGCTCAGGTTTATCATTAATTAGCTCTTACAACTTAATTCAACCCATGTCTATTAATCTATGTTTTGCCATGTGGCTTCATGCGTTACCCGTGTTTCATTACATCTTGCTCCCCCAGCAGTGCTCTTCATCTCCTTTAACTCTGCCTTTTTTCTCCTTATCTCTCTGCCTGGATTCTCTGCCTGGCTCTAATCTGCCTTGCCATAGGCCATAGCAGCTTCTTTATTAACCGATGGTAGCAACACATATTGATAGCATACAGAAAGACAAAACTTCAGACTAACCAAAATAAGATAGATAAAAGTATTTTCTCTAATTTTGCCCAGTGCAAATGGGCTAGATAGTGTTACTATAATTCTTACTTAATAACTGTTTTGTTGTATATAATCTTACTATGTTAAAGCTAAAACCTTCCTTTTTAATTAGACAAAAAAGGGGAAATGTTGTGGAGTAATTTTCATGTACACTGTAAAGATTTGTCACTTGAATTGGTTTAATAAAATGCTGATTGGCCAGTAGCCAGGGTGGCCAAAATAAGAATGCTGGGAAGAGGAAGGGTGGAGTCAGGAGCCACCAGCCAGACACAGAAGAACCAAGATATGAAAATACCAGTAAGTCACTGACCATGTGGCAAAACATAGATTAATAGAAATGGGTTAATTTAAGGTATAAGAACTAGTTAATAGTAAGCCTGAGCCATACATAGGTCAAACAGTATGTAATTAATATTAAGCCTCTGAATGATTATTTTATAAACTGCTGTGGGACCAAGTAGGACAGAGAAAGGCTCCAGCTATAGAAGTGTGTCCCTCGGGGTGGTGTCCTAAATGCTCATCAGGCCCAGTGTGGCGCTCTTCCTGCTACCTGCCAATCCAGATGTGGAACTCTCAGCTCCTTCTCCAGCACCACGTCTGCCTGCATGTCAGCATGCTCCCTGCCATGATTACAGTGGACTGAACCTCTGAACCATAAGCCAGCCCCAATTAAATGTTTTCCTTTGTAAGAGTTGCTGTGGTCATGGTGTCTCTTCACAGCAATAGGAACCCTAACTAAGATATGACTCCATTATCCCTTCTATATAAACTACAGAAGCTCCAGTGGTTCAGTACCAACAAGCTGAGTTGAACAGCAGGTACTTTGGGACCCACACCCGGACATTCTGCTCTGACTAAATTCTCTTAGCCACTTAACCAGCCATGAACTTCTCCTTTAGAGGATATGATGAACCTCTCATTTATTTATTTCTTTATTTTCTAATTTTTATCAATGAACTACATATTTCCAGTTATATTCTTAAAGCATTGTTTAGTATATGTACCACACGATTAAATAAAATGATAAGGAATATAACCAGGATGGACCCTCAGGCCTAGTCCATCTCCCATCTAGCTATTTCTACAAGTGTCTCCATGTTGGAGCAGCTGGCCACCGCTCCCTGCACCTTCCTTAAGCCTCTCACATCCCATAGGCAGAGGTCCATAGGGCTGGATACCACTGCAGCTCAGTGATCCAGGCAGTAGGAGGCTCTACTGCCCAGCAGCTAGACCAGAACACACAAACTACAGGTGGCCTTGACCTTGCCTCCTGAGTACATGTAGTCATACCAGGAAAGCTAATGTGCTGAGTCCTCCTTCCCAGAACCTGCTTTCTACTGGATGCTTGCAGAACTCTGTCACAGTGCTTTCCCTTTCCTTGGCTTTTAATTTGGTCCAATGCCTAGGGAAGAATCAGGAGGTTGTATTATGCAAAGGGAATTGCCTTTGAGGACATAGCACGTGGCGATTTGACATCAGTACTGGTGAGGTACTTCTCCCAGGGTGCCCTCGAACCTGTCATTCTGCCGAGAGTCTCAGCTTTAGGGAAATTGTGGAGCTGTCAGCTGGGAAGCCTTGTTACCTTGTGATCTGACAAAGGAAAGCTCATGGTCATTCATTCTTCCCAGCTGTCTTCTGCCAATAGTCTAGCTTTCCATTCAATGCATATTTCTAGAAGAGAGTATGGCAGGAATTGCCAATGTGAGAGAAGTTGCTTCCTCTCCAGGCAGACAGAGTTAAGCACAAAACTAGATGACAAGAAGAGAGAAGACAGTGAGCGTGGCCACGGAAGTGGGAGGTCCTCAACCCGAGCTCTTTTTGGTCATCAGGAGCAGCTGCCTGTTGCCAAAGGTGCAAAGCAATTTGGGTAGGAGAGGGGTAGATGGGTTTTCAACAAATGATACTAGGACATTTGAAAACCCCCCTGCAAAACGATGGGAGTTAATTTAAAATAGATTAGATTCAAACATAAATTTGTAAATTTGTAGTTAAGCAGTTTTAGACAAAGGTGCCAAGAAAGTGTAAAGGAGACTTTAATGACTTAGGATAAGAAAATTACAAATCTACTTGCGAAGGAATAAAATTGGACCTCTGCCTTATACAATCAATAAAACTGACTAGAATATGAATCAAATGCCTAGATGTTGTAACAAAACTGTGCAAATTCTAGAAGAAAAATACATACAGACCTTTGTGACCTTGAATTGGACAATGGTTCCTTAGATGTGACCCCCCCTCCCAATGTCATAAAAATATAAATTATTCTTTGTCAAAATGAACACTTGTACTTAAAGGACACTGTGAGAAAATAACTCACAGAATGGGGCAGGTTACAAGTATTAGAGCTGATATGCATTATGGGCTGTGAATAGATGAGGAGCCTTTACACATCAAGGATAAAAAGACACCCCATTTGAACTTGGCAAGTTTTGCATAGCTATTTCTTCAAATAGTGGCATTTAAGTGCTCCGCAGCTCGTGACAAGGTGTGTGGCATCGTTGGCTGGCAGAAAGCCCCAGGCAGAAGATACTGCCTCACCCCAGCTAGAAGAGTTATGTTTTTTTAGTTTGTTGTGGTTGTTGTTAGAGAGTGATACGCACTGTAGGTAACAGAGTGGAGAAATAATTGGAACATGTGTCTGCTGTTGGCAGGAATGTGAAATTGCATAACTAACTTTTAAAATAAGCTGGTGATTCCTAAGAGGTTAAGGAACTACCATAAAACTCAGCAGTTCAACTAGAGAATTGAACATATATATTTATACAAAGATCTTTGCATGCATAAGCATTATTTTGTTGTATTCATAATAGACAAAGATTAAAATAGTCAAAGGCCCTTTAACTGATGAATTAATAAACAAAGTGTGTGATGTCAAACAATAGACTATTACTCATTCAAAGAAGGAGTAAAGTGTTTACTACAGCAAGGATTAAATTTGAAACATACTGTCCAAGAGAAACTGGAAAGCAAAGGCTAGATATTATCATTTGGATGCATTTATGTGAATATCTAAGGAGAGAGAGACAAAAGGTGAGCCAATGTTTGCCTGAATGCCATTGAGAACATCACCTAACTACAAACAGGTACAAAGGGCAAAGAAAGTAATAAAAAAAGTTTGAAGTTATGTTAAGATAATCTTATCTGCAGATAAGATGATACAGGGCCAGAGATGACTTTAGAATAACTTAGGAGCTGGGAATTGGGTGGAGCTTTAACTGAAGAAAGAGTCACCATGTAGTCATCAGACTGATCATAGACATACAGTTTGCTGTTCGTTGAGTAACTCTATTTTTTGTATATGTCTGAAAAATTTCACAAGCCTTTTGAGTAATAATCCAAGACTCTCTTCTTCTTAGGGCTAACAAGAGTACTTCAAATTCAACTTGACAAATTTACTATGAAAATTATTGGAGTCTTAAAATGGATAAATTTCATGGCATGAAAATTATACCTCAATAACCTTGTTGGAAACAAAACCAGAACCAAACATGAAGGGATGTCTACATGACAGTACTGAAAATCCCAAGGGTACATGGACTGACACGATGGGATGATTTGTGAGTGCAGGGCCAGTAGCCAGTGGTCCCAGGCTGAGAAGCTGATAGAGCCTGAAGAACAGGAATTCTCTGAGCCTGGAAGGGAGTAAGTAAGAGAATAATTCAGGCACATAGAGAATTTTTGCTCATGTCTTCATAAAGCTTCCCAAATAGTAGCTGTCTTAGTTAAGGTTCCACCTTGCTATGATAAAATACCATGACCAAAAGCCAGATGTGTAGGAAAGAGTTTATCTAGTTTACATGTCCTGCATCCACGTCTGTTGAGGGAAGCTAAGGCAGGAACTCAAACTGAGCAGGAACCCGGAGGCAGGAGCTGATGCAGGGGCCATGGAGGGGTGCTGCTTATGGCTTGCTCAGCCTGCTTTATTACAGAATCCAAGACCACCAGCCCAGAGGAGGCAATGGCCACAGTGAACTGGGCCCTCCCACATCAATCACTGATCAAGGAAATGCACCACAGGCCTTTTCACAAGCCAGTCTGGTGGGGGTATTTTCTCAATTGAGAATCACTCTTCCCAAATGACTCTAGCTGTGTCAAGTTAGCATAGAACTAGGCAGAACAGTAGCTTATGATTCATTAACTAAATGCTTTATGTGGATTACTTTAATTTTTACAGAACACTACTAAGTCGGCCTTGTTTTTTGTTTATTTGTTTATTTGTTTCCCATGTTTCAGAAAATGAAACCTAACAAAGAGAGTTGGATAATTTACTAAAACTAAACAACAGCAAGCACCACATCTGAGATCCAAAGACAAGGCAGCTCCATCCCAGAACCAAGATTTTAAGCTGTTATGATGAAAGGGTTTTTTAGTGTGCTGGTACTGAGCAGACAATGCATATTCCAAGATGCAAAGGATTTGAACATGACGGACACTTCAGGGATGTCCCTCAAAGTGATACCATCTCAGGGTAACTGGACAGTTTTCTAAATCATTAAAAGATACCTATACAAATGAATTGACCAGGAAGCATATGCGACCCAACAAGGCATGATACAATTCATGCCATCAAGCAAATGATTATGCCTGAGTGGTCACTTTGACCTCTTCTGCTTCAATATTTTCTCTGTTGGTAATTTAGTTCACAGTTATTTGTATCTCCAAATCCATACATAAGATGGCTATTCAAAATCAGGATATTTATAAACTTCCCCAAAGAAGTAAAATAAGTGCTGTCAACACAGAGCTACAATACACCCAACTCTTCAGTGCACTGCACATCCAAAAGAAAAATACTTGGGAAACATTACTGCAATGGACTGTGGACATGAAAGACTTCAAGGCCAACTCCTATTGCCTGCTAGTATAAGCAAGTCACCTGATTTTTCTCAGATTTTCTCATCAGAAAGCAAATGTGACCCACTGGGAGATAGAATGTACTTAACAGCTTACACATTTGCTTCATTTAGAGAGAGAGAGAGAGAGAGAGAGAGAGAGAGAGAGAGAGAGAGAGA
>CABHPQ010192928.1:0-10770 GCA_902168405.1 Peromyscus aztecus
AGAGAGAGAGAGAGAGAGAGAGAGAGAGAGAGAGAGAGAGAGAGAGAGAGAGAGAGAGACTCACTTCTAAAGCAAAGTTCCTTCTCAGGTCAGGTTTTCTATTTGGTCCACTAAGAGCCTCCTCCACTTCTTTTGATGGATGTCAGTCTGGTTCTCTTCGATCCCCTGGAGTCTGCATTTCTGAGTTGGTTTAAGTGCCCTTTACCAGCTGAAGCTCAGATTTCTCCCACAATCTATGTCCAACCTCACAATGAGCTTTGTGTCAAAGACTGCAAGCAATAAAGGTCAGGTAGGCAAAGGGACTATAGCCATGGTGTTCTCCAAATGACCAGGCTAGCTCAGAGGCCTCATCTGGTACCACAGAAGGTCCATGACCTTCTGCACTTGGCATTTAAGCACTTGGCCTCCAAGGATTGGCAAGAACAGGAAGTAACTACTGAGTCTTTAGGACTCTTTAAGTGCATTTTGAACATAATTTTCCACTTTCCAATGCAGTAGTGTCTAGAAACTAGTCAGTGAAACCTCTTTGAAATCCGAAGGCGCTGTGAAGTCCAAGCCATAACCCTTGGACTTCGGTCTGTGGGCAGAAGGCTGCTTCCCTCCAGACCTGTCAATGTTCTCTTTTAAGCTAAGATCGAATCCCACCATCTTTGTTGAGCATTAGTCTTACAAAATCAGACCAGGCCAAATATACTGCTATAATAATTGAGACTTCATAAAATTGGAATGACTTAACAGCATTGGAAAAGCCTTCCATTAAAGTTTATTATCCAACCTAAGAGCATAGCAAAGTTACTTACAGCCCAGTACCTCTTTGGTATTGGTTTTAAGCGAACTTTTTAAAAAAAGAAAGTTAGTTTTAGAGAAACAGGCATTCATTTCTTTTGAGAATAAGTTTAAAGACATCAAAATTATAATATTAAAAGGAAAACTGCATTTTCCTTGAATTCCATGTGGTAAACTCTGGGTTTCCTTGTCTTCCAAAGTGTGCCTCTGTGTCTAGTGGCTATTCACTCTGGCTTTCACTAGGAAGACAAAGGAGATTTCTTTGGGTTTTGTTCCAGTAGAGGGAGACAGGGGAAAGGACAATAGAGCTCATCTTCTGAGGTTTAGAGCTTTATTTTTTTTTCCTGATCCCCACGGATCAGCCTGTCCCCTGATACCTTTTCTGGTCCTTTCCGTGAATCCTTTGTGAACACATGTGTCAGACCGGTATGGTTTCCCTGTTTCAGATTATCTAGTGCCTATTGCAGAACCAATGTGTGTATTTTTCTTCCCCATGGGTCATTTCATTGGCACATACCTAGGCCATGGAAAGAACTGGCAGGCAGGGGGGCCAGTCCACCCTGGACAATGTTTGCCTTCATGTCTGCTTACTAATTTAAAGGCTAGTTTGGGGTGAATGTCTATTTCATAAACTTCTCTTCAGCCAAATTTAACCTGGCTTAGCTGTTGCTTGGTGTAATTAGCTTATCATTACTTTTTAGTCATTCTTTACAAATAAATAGTCTCATCAAACTATAAATTATATATTTTATACCATAACTTACAGACACTTACAAACTGATAGTGTGGGACTGGGAGACACTCGGCAGGTACAAACACTCACCTGTCAACCTGAGTTGATTTCCAGAATCCATGGAAAAAGTGGAAGGAGAGAATTGACTCCACAAAGTTGTCCTCTGACAAGACATCAGTGCTGTGGTACATGTATACCCATCTAACACCACACATACCCACACACATACACACACACACACACACACACACACACACACACACACACACACACTAACAAGAAGAAAAATAAAGAACAAAAACGATGTATTAATGACAGACTAGAGGATATGGATTCATAAAAAAATACAGATCAATATTCAATCAATGGATATTTTTTTTCCTTGACATTGTGAGTTTATTTCTACCAGTATGGGAGAATAGTGCAAATGTTTACCAAGGCTAATGGCAAAGAGAAAATTATATTGAATTAAATGTTCAGCCTTGTTTTGAGGAAGACTTTTTACGAAAAGCAAAATAAAGCACACAAGAAATTTTTTATAAAAGTTTCTCTCTGAATGAATCCTTTTAGACATACAATCACCATTCAATATTTTATTTTCTGCACATATGAATGTACAAACATTTGTAACACATATTTATCCATGATCACCTTAGGTGTGATTTTCATTTTGAACCAATTCAGGCAGTGTTCAGAACGTGAATCTGAGGCCTCGCTGACTTGAGGGGTTCTATCTCCCCGGGCAACCATTTCAGCCCTCCTCGCCAGAGTGAAGGTCAGTTCAATCCAGTGCTCTGAGTTATTTTTCACCCAACCACTAAGCTCATGATTTTTTTTTTCTCATACTGATGCCCAGCTCCTCAACTAAGTCAGCAAAGCGATGGTATTTGGATGTGTTGACCAAGGCAGGTGGGAGGGAGCTCTGGGCACTGTTCACCCTTGTGCACTTCTTGCTCTAGTTGAGTTTCTGGAAGGCATCTTATATACTGACAGAACCGTCAGGGTGGGCATGTGTGTGTGTCTCCATCTCCAGCTCCAGCCTCATTTAAGGATCTCCTGTTTCCAGCCGCAAATGGATTCGAGAGGTCTTCTTCAGTAGTTACCTTTCATCCTTTGGCTCACAATCTTGTTCTTTGCCAAATTTGAAAAATATTCTAGAAAGTTTATTCATAGACCAAGCAATCGAAGCTGTGCCTTTTCAAACACTTTTGAGAGTTCTTTGTTTCTATTTTTTTTTAACTACCACAATTTTATCGTTGTTTGACTTTTTAACAGAGCTGTCTTCCACAGCCAAATGTCTGTTTGCCCACATACATGTCCAGGTAATTGCCAAGGTTAACTGGTAATGTGAGTTAAGTAATTGTTTTTATATTCTGTAATTATGTAATTGTGACTCTGTGGCATGTTATCACAAAGGGCTGCAGAAGCACAAGGCTTTTGAGTGCAGATTGATAAATTCAAGCATGACAAAGTAAGTGATTGGAATCATCTAACTTCATGGGGAATAGACCCTCTGAGGCCTTCTGCTTTCTTTCTCATGTCTGTCATTATTTTTTAATGTTCTTACAACCTCAACTAAAAATATCTGGACATGTATCTTTCACTTAAAAAAGAGAAGAGGTATGTGGAAAAGACTCAGTAGGTAACGTAGTGCCTGTCCCTGCAAAGAGGGCCTCAGTCCAGATCTCTAGAACATAGAAAACACTGGCCACGTGACTGTATGTTCCTGTAACCCCAGCCTTGCAGGGCCATGGAGTACAAAGACAGGTGGATCCCTGAAGCTATTAGCCAGTCAGCCTAGCCCATTCCTTAAAAGTAAGAGACCTTGTCTCAAAGAGCAAAGGTAGAGCCGTGAAAGAAGGGTAGTCGGACTCAAGCATACACACACACACACACACACACACACACACACACACACACACGAGGCCTGCACATACACAACCACATGCACTCCCCCACACAAACACACAGCTTTAAAAACAAGAGGGAAGGACTGTCATGGGTCTTTGTGTGTTTCTATTGACACAAATTTGCAAACTAGCAGAAAGAGGTATGATTTGGAAAATGTTTCCACTTCCTCCTGCCATAGATGGGAACAAACAGACTCACAATTAAACAATGTGCAGAGAGAGTGAGAGATTTGGAACACTTAATCCTAGAAGGGATGTCTTCATCAAATCCCTCCCCGCAGGGCACAGGGAACTCTGCAGAAGAGGAGGAGGAAAGGTTGTAAGAGCCAGAGGGGACGGAGGACACCAGGAAACAAGGCCTTCTAGACACAGCAGGACTGAGGCACACAGGAACTCAGAGACTGGGCAGCAAGCACGGGTCCTGCACGGATCTAAGCGGGGCTGGGTGCCAGCCCTGAGAGCAGAAGTGGGCACGAGCGCCCATCTCTACCCCAGAAGCTCTCTCCACTTGATAACCACGCACAAAGGGAGAATTACTTTTCTCCTCCAGTGGAGTCTCAGTAGGTATACAAAGCACACTTACAGGCAGGAGGATGCTAACACAAAAACTAACTCAATGGTAATTTGGGGAACTTCTTTTGTGACTCAGATTGCTTTGTTTTGACTTTTTTTTTTTTTTAGCCTTAATGATCTTTCACTTGTACATTACAATTTCAAATTTTGTGTTTTTATGTGTCTCTATGTATATGTGTTTCTTGTGTTTTTTCTTTTTGATTCTGACTTGTTTTTTCATTTTCTTTTTTGTCTTCTAAAGAGAGAGAAAGATGATGTGAAGTTAGATGGGTGGAAGGTGGGGCAGGTCTGGGAGAAGATGAGGGAAGGGATACCGTGTATGACTGTATCAGGACTGTAGTAAATGATATGAAAGAAAATTTATTTTCAATTAAAAAGAAAAGAAAAATGCTTCCAGATATTCACCTGGTTTCTAGTCTGCAAATCCTAAGATCTCAGACAAGAAGGGTGAGGTCAGAATAGCCTGTGAGGATAGAATGTAGAGACAGAACTGGGAAACCAGAAGAACTAAAGCAGACGGTGCTGCTCTGCATTTCACTGTTCTACATCTTTCGCCAAGAGGGTAGAACTGTCCCCTTAGTTAGAGCCCAAGCCCTAAGGAAACTCACACAAACATGTTTTCCTGTTGCATGCTTCTTTTACTGTAAAACCCAACTGTAGATGTAACCAACTGTCGTATAAATAAGAAACACAGAACCAATGCAAAGAAGAAAGCCAAGAGGTCAGAGCTAAGAGCCAAAACCTTACCCTTCCTCCTGCAGTGGTCCTACCTCTCCAAAGGAGCCGGTACTTCCTGTGTTAAAGTCTTTATATAGTCTCTGTTCTGCCTTCTCATTGGTTGTAAACCCAACCACAGGACTGCCTCATTACGGCCTATCTGTATAGACCTCCAGGTGTTCTATGGTTGGTAATGAGATTAAAGGCATGTGTATCCAATGCTGGCTGTATCCCTGAACACACAGAGACTTACCTAGCTCTGTCTACCAAGTGCTATGATCACAAACGTACACCACCACTGCCCTGCTTTCCTATGGCTTGCTAATAGCTCTGACCCCCAGGCAACTTTATTTATTAACATAGAAATAACATTTTGGTACAAAAGAAAACATCACCATACCCAACTCTGCTGCTCTTTTAAATATCCCACTTAGCCCAACTTAGGTCACTCATATACAAGGGGTATGGGGTCCCCATATACAAGGGATATGGAGTCCTCATATACAAGGGGTATGGGATCCCCATATATAAGGGGTATGGAGTTCCCACATACTCAGGAGTATGGGATCGTGCACCAGAGTGAGGTCTACTGGGAGCCATACCCTTAAAGAAACTTGATTCTTCTTCCCAGAAGCCATCAGCTGTCCACAGCTCTTTCATTAAAGGTGGGAGCTCATGTGGGCAGTCAATACAGCAGAGCAGCACCGAACATTGAGGCAGCAGACACTTGCACATCCCTCTTGGACTTTCAGAATTCATATTTGCACATACCTTCACATATATATTTTAAAGTTTCAAAATAGAGATCCGTGCTTCAATAGAACAATAAATGGATTTACTAACCATATAGATCCATAGATAATTTTATTCTGAAAGCAACCTTAGGAAGTTTTCATTTCTCGTAAGAAGCTGGGAGTGAGCCATTCATGTTAGTGAAGGCTTGGGGAGAAGTAGACATTTGTATTCTTCTGTTTGGGGTCTGAGGAAAACTGACCACAGGAAGCAGGAAAACCAAAGCTTGAAGAACCCTGGGCAGCAGAACCTTTGGTCTCCTGAGACACTGTTCATGTGACCTGGCTCTCCTCAACACCGGACCTTGACCTTGACCTTGACCTAAGCCTCGTTCATTCGCATGCTACCACCTCAATTGTTGTCCAATCAGATTGCCATTAGCCCCAATGGTTATTTTATATGTTTCAACCATTAACATGCTTGGTTTGTTTGCTTTGCTCTACAAGTATACTTTTAAGGGGGGGTGGGGGGGGACATGGTGTATGTGCCTCATAGGAAGATGACCACAGTGACCCATCAGCGAATAGCTCACTTGTCACCCTCTTGGACCACGTTTCTCTCTCTTGTCCTAAATAGTTGTTTCCAACCATGGCATCACCGTGGGGGGACAGGGACGGCACCATGACAACAATACCAGGGTGCCTGTTGCATGATAGTTCTTCTATGTATCACAGCACAGCTGCAGCCAGGAAATCTCAACAATACGGTCACACAAGCAAAATCCAAAAAATGACAACTGAAACTGACAAGCTGACTGGAAAAGGGAATTCCCACAGGGCTTCCCTCCTGGAAGGGCTGCAGGTGATTAACGGTGGCTGAGATGGGGAAATTAGTCTTCTCCAAGGACAAGACCCTGTCAGTCAGTCCCAAAAGGTCAGAGTTAAGTCTCAAACCTGGGGTGCCTGTTTAACATATCAAAGCAGGCCTAGCAGCCAGGTTTTCCCAGTATCCCTCAGTCCCTAACTGTTGCAGGGTGTGGCTGGCATGCCCCACCCCTACCCTGAGCTCTCCAGCCCAGAGCCTGGGCTGCCCCTCTGCTGCAGCAGCTCTTTCCTATGGAACCCAGCCATTTGGGCCGTGCACTCTCTTGTATCTCTTTGGCCTCCTGGTTCTCAGCTTCTTCTTGGTCCCCTCTCTCTTCCTTTCTCACTCCCTCACATCCCCCCCACCTCCTCCATCCAGGGTCCAGTTCAGTCTATTGGCCATGTCTAGACTGCTACTTTCTCTCCCTGCTCTGGACTCCTCCAGATGCCTCTGGCTGTACTGTCCATCATATTGACAATAAAAACTGTCTCCTCATCTGTATCTTGGAGCCACCATGTTCTCATTTTCATCACTAAACACAGAAAAGCAATACCAAATGATCTCAGTGGGTTGCATTTATAAATTTATAGACATAATGCATGTAACCTTTATTGTTAAGGATCATGAAATAGAATAAGAGATCGGAAAAGGACAAGAGGAATTGGAAAGAGGAGAAGTGGGGAATCGTGTAAATACAATGCTCATGTATAAAATCCTTTAAAAAACCTGGATTCTCCTGCTCCAGAAGAACCAGTTTGTAGCAAGCACTGGACATTAATGTTTCCACCCTTCTTCAGGCACTTGCAGTGTGCAGTCAAGGCTGAGAAACACTGTCCAAGAGAGTTCTTCTCCCCCTTCCTTTATTTCCACTTTGAATAAACTTCAGAGATGAGTCAAGTCTACAGATCTTAAATAAAAGCAAGGCGGGCTGCATGTGCCCTGCCAAGGAATTCACCGACAGTCACGTGATGTGGTATCCCATGGTGTCTGTATCACAGCTTAGGCTCTGTATGTGTTTTGTTGCTGGTTTCCTGTCTCCTTGCTTGTTACATTGTGGTTTCTGCCTCTTAACTTAAAAAAACACCAGGGTTCCAAATCACGTTGCTGTGATTTTTTTTCTATGTGTGCTGGTTAGTTTTCGTCAACTTGATCCGAACTAGTCCAGGGGAGGAGGAAAACTCAAGTGAAACGTCGCCTCTACCCACGGACCTGGGGCCTTAGGGCCAGTCTGTGGGGCATTTTCTTGATCGATGTTTGACATGGAAGGGCCTAGCCCACTATCAGCAGCACCACCCCTTCTGTAGGTGAATCTGGGTTCTGCAAGAAAGCAAGCTGAGCAAGCCTTGGGGAGCGAGCCGGTGAGCAGCTTTCCTGGATGATCTCTGCTTCACTTCCTGCCTCTGGTTTTCCTGCCCTGGCTTCCCTTGATGATGCACTGGGAGTTATAAAGTGGAATAAACCCTTTCCTCCCCCATGTTTTCTTACAACAACAGAGAAGCTAACTAGAACACTATGCTTCTTCAACATTGGTTCCCTTCAGCAGGAATCCCACTATTTTTGGAATTTTCCAGTGCAAAATACTGAGTTGGGGAGTGGGTTGGCACAGCCCATCTTCTAGAGTGGTCAAGAAGTTCTGCCATGTGGGCAGAGGTAGGGAAGCCGGCCATCTGCTTTGCGCAGCACTACCTACACAACCAGGCCCAGAGTCCCCAGGCTTTGCTCACACTTGAGCATTGATTGGTTTGGCCTGGACAGTAATTCCCGCATCTGACAAGTAGATCCTCAGATTTAATACAAGGCCTTGAGAGGCTGGGTTCTAGCCATCCAAACTCTATTTCCCTAAGTTTGAGAGAAAGTTGGATTTTGAGAACGTAGGTTTTATTATCGCTGCAAAGGGGAATTTAAGAGTTACTTTTGGTTTGGGAACCACTGAGTTAATTGATCTCTCCATTCTTGATTCTAAAATCCCAGGGTTCTCTAAGAACCTATGGAATCGTGATGGTCACCTCTCCTTCTGCAAACAAAGACCATACCCCCAGTCAGTGAAAACTAGACCACTATTTCCAGGAAATACTAATTAGTGCTTGGGTAACAGAAGTAAATGCTGAATATTCAACCCTTCTCTCAGATGCTAACAATGTGTTACCAGACTTGAGGCCAAGGAGTCCTATTGTAAACAGAAGATCCCTTCTTAACCACTAAACTAACTTATTTGCAAAAATGACAACTTTGTCTCAAGCAGCCATTAACACTCCCTCATGTAGTGGGTCTCTTAACAGGGTTTGGAGGCTCTGAGTCTACAGTGTTTCGTGTGGAGTAAGTTCTTAACAAAAGCTATTGACCAGGAGAAGAAAGGCAAAATACAGAGACTCTGATGCCTTGTTTTTGTTCATTGTTAGCAGCTTGGATGAAAAGTTTGATAAAGAGGTCAGAATCAATGGTCCCAGTGAGGTCTTAGTATTGGTGAAGGCTTCATTGATCCTAGCTGCTCCCAGTGTGTCTGATTAATCTATATTGCTATCTACTCCTACCCAAAGAGACTAGAAAATAGAACAGAGCCAGAACATGCAAATGTGAACTGCGGGCTCCTCAGCATCCCTTACGACCTCTTTAGTATTGCAGAGCTTCAAGGCAGTGAAATGTGTCCAGTTGACCAAATATACCAGAACACAGTGCCTCTGTAAGTGGTGGCCAGTGAGTGAGCGGAGATTGACATGTCACAGATGCTAGCTGCTTCTTTCCTGTTGGAATTTTCTTTCTCAGGCACACCTAAGTCAGAGAATGCAAGCAACTAGGTGGATTTCTTTCTTGATCTGAGGGGAAGGGAAGCAGTGTTTGCCAGAAGTTGATCTTTGTCTCGGGTGGATTAACCACAGCGGAGGTCAAGAGGAATAAATCTGCATGCCAGAATGTCCTTGTTACAGTTCAAGACAGAAAGAAAACAGGAGAAGTTAGAGGGTAAAAAGAGGAAGGAAGTGAAAGACTTTCCAAAGGAAAATACAGATGTTCTATGTGTCCCCTTACTGCTTTAGTGTGACTTTGTAAACGTCCAGTTGGACTGAGTGATGTTTGGTCTTAATCAACAACATACATTATTGTGTTATCTTCATTCCATGATGTAAAAAAAAAAAAAAATAGTATCTAGGGGTCAGCTTTAAAAATGTTATGTTTACTTACAAAATGAGTAGGTATTTTTTAATGCTCACACAGGCATATACACATCGCAAGTACTCATCTATGCATGCTACATAGACACATTCCACATGAGTTGCTTCAACTCTTTTACTCTTCTCTATAGAAAAAGAAAGAATCAAATATTGTCCTTTGAAATTTTCAACGCTATTGTTCTTCAAAATAGACTAGGACTGTGACTAGCCAGGTTTTACAAGAGTCACTGGTTTAGGTAAAAACTGTTTCAATGCTAGATGCTCACAAATGTGGTTATGGTGTGTTTGTGAGATAAAATTTTGCTTCAAGTGGCATCCCGCAGAAACAGTTGCTTACACTATTGGAAACAGGAGAACTGTGGCCACTTGGGCCCGTCATTCTGTCTCTGACTATGCTGACCCATCAGTCCATATTACCCCTTCAGAAGCCTGCCTAGTCTCAGTGCCCATTGATTTCAAATAAATGGAGGGGGAACTTTTACTTGTCATAAAACTTCTAGCCTGGGTGTCTAGCTAGCATAGTGATAAGCATCATATAAACACGGGGTGGAATTCAAGTCACCTTTATCTACACCTCCTTTCATATACAGTGTGTGTGATAGACAGACACCAGTGTCTCATTACATGACCACCCACAGAACATTACCCAATGTGACATTCTTCAGGGGAAATTAGCAGAAATGTTTCACCACATCAGTCTCTTCCAAGAACAGTGATTCAATAACAGTACTTTAAAAGTGACCAGATGCCCGTGCGAGCTTCTCTCCTCTCGTGTTTTGACTGGGGGGCATAATAAATACTTCACATTCTGAAGTTCTTCAAGCAGAATCTGGATGCAAAAGGAGGCACATTTACACAGAGAAATATGCACCAAACACACACATACATACCACACACATACACACACACACACACACACACACACACACACACACACACAAACACCACACATACCACAAACACTACACACACACAAATACCACACACACATAAACACCATACACACAAACACCACATATACCACAAACACCACAAACATATCACAAACATGCACACACACACACACAAACACCAAACATACCACAAACACACCACACACACATAAACACCACATACACAAACACCACACATGCCACACACACAAACACACCACACATACATAAACACCACACACACACAAAAACCACACCTACCACAAATACCACACATATACACACACACATAAACACCACACAAATAACACACACACACACACACACACACACACACACACACACACACGCACACA
>CABHPQ010192929.1:0-20230 GCA_902168405.1 Peromyscus aztecus
AGAGAGAGAGAGAGAGAGAGAGAGAGAGAGAGAGAGAGAGAGAGAGAAGTAGTGACTTCTCAGAATAGATACCTAAGGAGTAAACACGAGTATCGAATACTTGAAGACCCCACTGGGTGAGATCTGTTTAGAAAATAAAATTCTGTTTGACACAGTGGCGAGAACTCCATGCACTTCCCCCCACCAGTTGGTGGGTGGGCTGAGGACTTGGAGGCCTCTTACCGGTGCGGCTTGTTGCTAAGCAGAGCTGGTGTGCTTGCACTCTGGTTTATATACAGTGTATTGTTGTTTTGTAAAGCAAAGCACCCTTTTAAATCCTGCATTTCTGAGATGAAGCATGGCAGGAAATAATTATATAAATCATCATACTTATGCATCACATTTCCTTTTTTTCTTCATTTTATACTCCCATATGTTAAATAACCTGGACCCTGAAATTATAATAGTACCCTTAATAGATTTGTTTATTTATTTTGACTTAGACTAAAAGGTTGTGGATATGGGAAGAGTTTACTTGGAGCTGTGGGTGACTTTTCTGTGAGTTAAGATTTGATGGTTTGAAAGGGTTTCGGTGACTCTTGAGGGCAGGGAGGTAGACTCAGACTGGAATCAGTAAGACTGCTCTCGGAGACTACAGTAATACAAATCTGCTGCCTTGGACCTGAGTTTCCTGAGGTAAGATGTTGCTGCATGCTCTTCCTCTGCTTCTCTCAAACAGGAAGTACAAGAAGAAAGGAGCTAATGATATTCAGTCAACACAGGCCTAATTAAGTCGGGAGTTGATTTAATTGAAAATGTCATATAGAAACAATTCATGTCTGAAAAAAAAAAACTACTAAACATGATATTTTTACAGTTTCATTGTTGGCCTTTTTGTAAGGTAGTTCTAGGACAGCTTTCCCCAAAGCACTGCCATGATGCCTGTGGTTTGTGGAACCTCAAAGGTGTGCACAGGACAGGTTAACATCCTAGTGTGTTAGTGCTAAAAAGGATACGGCTCCAAAGTCATCTGCATCTAAAAAGTTCTGCTTAAAATGGAAAATCTTGGGAATGAAACTTGATCCAACTCTGTGAGAAAAATGTTTTTAATAAGCAGTTAAGGTTTAGATTATACACTAATTGGAAAGGGTTTCATTTTTTACAGCATAAATCATTTTCCTTCCCCTCAGCAGTATGAATTATTAAAGCAACTCCATTCCATAACATTCCAAGGCTCTGGACATTGAATGCCAGTTCACAAAGGAAATCCTTGATCCCAAAGAGAAGCCCTAGCTGGGCAGGAATGCCAGGATTGGTGCATGAGCTTGGGACAGGTCCACATCTATATATACCAAGTCGGTCCGAGTAGTCAAACTTCCCGTGCAAGGGTCTAGGAAAGGCTTGCTTAGGAAAGTGCTTGCCCCACAAGTAGCAGGACCTGTGTTTAGTTCTCAGAAACAACAGGGGAAAAAACCAGGCATTTGGTGTATGTTTGTAATAAAGGCAGGTAGGCCTCTGGGGTTTGCGGGTCAGGCAGCCCAGCTTACTTGGCAAATTCTGGGGAAATGATAGACCCTGTCTAAAAAAGAAAAGAAAAAACTGAATGGTACCTGTGGAACACTTGAAATTATCTTCTGTCACATGTATACCACATACACACACACACACACACACACACACACACACACACAAGCGCGCATGTACACACACTTCTACAGGAAATTTCATGAGAATCATGTGTCATGTAGAGGATTCTACTTTATCCAAAACACTGTCTCCAATTCTCAAAGACACGTTTTGAGACTAATTCAGAAAAACAGAATACATGGGAAAGGCAGCTGTCAATCAGTGGAAAGAATTCTGGCTTGAAGGAGGTGAATTTCATTGTGGTCCAGTGTTGCATGCCATCTTAAAAGCAAGCATTTACTCTATTTGGGTTTCAACTTTTCATAGAACATCTATAAAAGAGTGGATCTAATAAATAATTTATAAAGCTTTTTTTAAGCCTTAAAATTCCAGCATTTTTGGCAGGACATTTTGAGGTACTAACTAAGGACTGTCCCCCGGTTGTTGTCTTCCCCATGGAGCCACTGGCTTTCATTACTTAGACAAGGGTAGATGCCGTAAACAATGAAGTCATCTGAATTATTATTGTTGTTTTTAAACTTGTATTAGCCACAATAATCTTGAAACCCAAGGCATCAGATTTTAAGTGTGAGTTGTTTGGTAGAAGGGCCCCAAAGCATCTTGTAGAAGATGAGAAGCAAATTTTAAAGTATGTCCATGTAAATAATGTGGTATTATTTAAGAGCTAGCTCTTTACCAAGAGGAGGAAGCTGCCTCTGGAGGGCAGAATCGGGGGTGGGGTTGGGGGTGGGGGTGACCGGTCCTGAGGTAGTGATGAACCCGCAGGAAGGAGTCCGCAGTTAAAGGAGGACCCAGAAGGAACAATAAAAGCCTCAAATATTCTACGGTTATTTCAGACCACAGAAAACCATTGGGTGGCATCTCTAGCCTGCTGTCAGCCTCAGTGAGTAGCCACCTGAACTTGAGAGTTACTAACAATGGTAAAGCGTGGGGGGACCCAGCAAAATGCCTCAGGGCAGCCTCCCAGAATCCCATGCCCCCTAGCAAGATGGAAAGCAGGAAATGTGTTCTTCAACCAGAGCAGAGACATAGCTAAGAAGGGGTTCTGAGAATAGAGATCCTTCAGAGACAGGAGAAAAAGATAAAAGGGCTCGTTTTGGAGCGCAGAGATTAAAGGAAAACATGCATTTTCATCTGCATGCTGAGAACCTGGAGGTTGGTGGTTAAGGACACACAAGGACTGGGCATGTGAAGCTCCATGGCACTGAACCAGTTGTCCCTTCTT
Source organism: Peromyscus aztecus (assembly GCA_902168405.1). Classification (NCBI taxonomy): domain Eukaryota; kingdom Metazoa; phylum Chordata; class Mammalia; order Rodentia; family Cricetidae; genus Peromyscus; species Peromyscus aztecus. Next base: position 2,852 of record CABHPQ010192929.1, read on the forward strand.
ATTCTGTGACTAATTCCTAGGTATAGGACTACAAATCTAAGTGTAATGGACTGAGTTTTGTCCTTTGAAACTGTGACACACCCCGACATGTGATGGTATTTGATGAGGCCTATCAGAGGTAATATGGATGACATGTGATAATGTGACTGAAGCTCTCTGGATAGTATTCGTGCCCTAGTGAGACACACCAGAAAGATTGGGCTCTGTGTCTCTGCCATCTCAAGACTTGGGGTAGTCTGCCATAGCATTTGTGATATTAGAAGCCAGGAATAGTGCCTGCATCAGAGGCAGACTGCGCTGTGGATCCAATGCTGGACTTCCATCTTTTCCAGACCTGGGAGAAAATAAGATTCTGTGTTTAACCTCCTAGTCTATGGTAGAATTTTATAATGACAACCCTAACACACTAAGATCCCAAGTCAGGACAATTTTGAAAACAAAGGGGGATATTACAACTGATATTCAAATGATATATTCAACTGATATTCAAATGATATATTTCAAGTATTCATTAAATATATTCAATATCAGCACTTGGAAGGTGGAGGCAGGAAAATCAGGAATTCAAGACTGACCTCGGCTATGTTCTACCTTCTAGACTGACTTTTTATTTGAGTTTATGAATGGATTCAAACAATTCAGTAGAAATAAAATGTCTATGAATTGTACCTGGGTTTAAGGCCAACCTGTGCAAGAGAGAGAGAGAGAGAGAGAGAGAGAGAGAGAGAGAGAAACTTTCAACAAATTGGCACATGATTTAAATCGATCGACTTAAGTATTTTTGGCAGAAACTCTTTGCATAGTCACTTTATCTATAAAATGAATTGATTCATAGTTTCATAGATTAAAGAAAATATTAAAATTATTTATATTATCTTAAATGTAAGTAAAAATAACACACAACATCTCTACTACTGGTTCACTAAAAATGTTGTGTAATATCATATGTGATACATTATTTTCATAGGTTCTTACTTTTCCTAATGTTATCTTTTTAATTTTTCAAATGTTCTTCAAATGAATATTTCTAATAGTGTTTGAGATGGATATCTGTCTGCTCTTCCCTGTAATGTATAACATTATAACTGAGAAAATACACTGGTGAGTGGGTCATGAATGGAGTCAATGTGGAGAAAATGTTACAAGTAAATGAGACTGTCAGCTCTAGCCTTGGGAAATGTGTTCACATACAAGACCAAATACTCTGTAGATAATGTCTCTTTGCCTCAGTTTTGAGATTCTCTTTGCCACACAACATTTTATAAGGCAAAAACTCATAAAAAGAAATTCTCTGCTCATAATTCTAATGTGTTGCCAAATAGCTGCTCCAAAGTCACAGGGCTTTCATTCCATTCCAGTACATGATATAATCCAATTACCAAAAACAGAGCTTGATCAAAAGATTGTTCCTACAAGTCATTTACAGAATTTCAAAATTGAATCTTACACACTGTTTGAGCTCTTCATCACTTAATTTTCTCATCTTCCTGACTTTGTAGGAATCAGTTTGCCTTTGTAGTTATTGCAAAACCTGAAGTCTTCTGGCTTCCAACACACGAGTATCTCGATAAAAGATTTCCAACTAATTATTTTTTAATTGAAGAATCATTCAGTGCCAACATGGAACTAGTGGGTTTTTATAATATAATTCTTCTGAATGCTGAAACATTCCTAAAACCAAATTAAATAAGAACAAGAGAAGCACACACCACCTTGCAAAATATAGACTGTGTTTTGGCTTGGTTATTTTGTTTTGTTCTGTATTTAACGTAACTTTAATAAATAGATTTTTAGAGTCAGTTATGTTAATCAAATGTTTTTAAATTCTGACGCTGGCAGCAGCTGTTGTTTCCTATGGGAAGCTGTTACAGTTTGCTTAATATGGTTATAACTTCTTTGCGTATGCCAGCCAATTGCAAGAAGAATTTTCTCTGTATTTGATTGAATACAATTATAATTTTACCTATAATGTATTCTGCTTTGCTAAATGTGTCCATATTAGCATCACAAAAACTAGTAATGCTAAATTCAATGCTGAACTTTTTAACAGAGAATAGAGTCATGTCTACTCAATGACCTTTTAGAAACATACTTTATGTAGATTTGATAAACAACTAAAGAGAAAAAACATTGTTTATTAATTGTAACTTATTAAACTTTTACAAAACAGCATTCTTTAAGTCTTTACAAATGTTTTCTGCTATAGTCTAATATTTGTGTCTTCCTGCAATATATGTATGATTGTTAGTTTCAATTGCCAACTTGACACAATTTAGAATCACTTGGAATAGAGTTTCAATGAGGGATTGTCTACATTAGATTGGCCTTTGGGCATGTTTTGGGGGTAAAGGTTAAGTAAGTTAATTGATATGGAAGACTGAATCCATTGTGGGTGGCACCATTCCCTGGGCAGGGAGTCATGAACAATTCAAGAGTGGAGAAATTGAGCTAAGCACAAGCAGATGAGTGACTGTGTATGCATTCATTTTTATCTGCTTTTTACTGCGGATGTGAGATGCATACCTGAATTTCCTGCCTTGATTTATCCACAATGGTAAACTGTTATCTGGAATTGTAAGCTAAAATAAACCCTTTTCTCTGGTAAATTGCTTTCTGTTGGGACCTTATATCACAACATCGGAAATGGAACTAATACATGTTAAATACCAAGCCATTGAGTAGCACTACTCAGTTGGGCCTTTGAGAGATGAGCAGATCACAAGGGCAGACCCTTCATGATGAAGTTAGTGTACTTACAAAAGAAACCTCGGCAACTGCTTTGTCCTCTTACCATGTGAGGTCACCTCAAGAAAGAACTGTCTATGTAACAGGAAACAGACTTTCACCAGACATGGACTTTGCAGATGCCTTGAGCTTGGACCTCCCACCTCTAGAACTATGAGAAATAAGTTTGTGTTGTTTACAAGCTGCTCAGTCTATGGCTTTGTGTTATACAGCATCCTTCACAGACCCAGAGATCTTCCTCTGCTGTGGAAATCAACACATTGCAGCTGCCAGGTCACTCTCTAGTTGCCTTTTTATTGTGACAAAATACCATGACCAAAAGCAACTTAGGGAGGAAAGGACTTGTTTCAGTGTCTGGTTACAGCTCATCACTGAGAGAAGTCAAGCAGGACCTCCCGTGGAGCCGTGAAGCCGAAACCACGGGACGCACTGCTTGCTGGCTTGCTCTCTGGTTTACACTTAGCTAGCTTTCACATACAGCTTGGGACTACCAGCCCAGGGAACTCTTCTACCCAGTTCTAAGTGGTTTATATGAGATAGTGATGGCTAGAGTTAATTGTTAACTTGAAGAACTTTAGAATCACGTAGGAGAAAAGCTAGGCACACCTGCAGGGGAATGATCTTGATTTTGTTCATCGAAGTGGGAAGACATGTCTTAGTTATAGGCGACATCATTTCCTGGACAAGGGATCTTGGAATAAAATGGAAAATAATGCTAAACACTAGTGAGCATGCTTCCATTTCTCCGTTCTGACTACAGACATACTGTGACCAACTGCTTTAAGCTCTTGTATTTTGACCTGTGAGAATAAACCTTTCTCTGTTGAGTTTGCTTTTGTCGGGGTGTTTAATTGCAGTAACAGGGAAGGAAGCTAAGACAGAGGTTCTCTCGCTTCAAACCCTTGTTGTGGTTTCTGTTTCTCAGTTGCAGCATGACTGGCATAATACTGACTGTGAGACAGGTAGGCTGGAAAGCAGCCCTCGAAAGACTTCAACATCTGGCTGTGGTTTTGAACTTGATTGAAATATTGAACTTCTTAACAATATGAAACAAGATTCCAAGAATCCGGTGCAAGTAGTGCCCATGAATCAACTTCATCAGTCTGTGGTGAGTTTAACAACGTAACTTCCTATTAAAGTTATCATTCAGGGGTAAAATGATTGCTAAATTATTATCAGTCTTGATGACTATAAAATCTTTTGTATAAGATAGATTATTCTGGGTAGAGATATGTATTTATAAAAAAGAATTAATAATCTCAAGTCTTTGAGCCATCAGAGGAAGATTAAAAACTTTTTCTCTAAAATCCCTGCCCCATCTCAAAACAATCTTAATTTTTATAGCAATATGGTCAATGCTGCTGGCAGATTAAACTCTAAGTTTATTATATAGATAACATAGTTATAACATCAGTTAAATTTGTAGCTTTTCCAAATATATTATGTATGTAATGCTTCTACCAAGACAAATATCCTAGGAACAATCCAAGAAGTCAAGAATTTTAAAAGCAGAAGTAAGGTGTATATAACTAAAAACTGGAGCATGCAGTATAGTCAAACTATTTTGACCCAAGGAGTCTTCAGAAAAAGTTAATTTGTCACAGTTTCCCAAGGAGGGATACAGATGTGTAGCTGTGTCTGCTGGCTAGTTGTTATGACAACTTGATACACAGTAGGGTCATCTAGGGAGAAGGGATCTTAATCGAGAAAATGTCACCAAGGATTAACCAGTAGGCAAGTGGTAAGGCATTTTCTTGATTGTTATGACAATGCCCAGCCCATTATGGGCAGTTCAGCCCTGGGCAGATGGTTCTGGGCGGTAGAGGGAAGCAAAGTGAGCAAGGCAGGGGGAAGGAAGCAGCACTCCTCCTTGGTCTCTGCTCCAGGTAACGCCTCCAGGTTCCTGCCTGGAGTTCCTATCCTGTCTTCCCTGCATGCTGGACTTCATGCTGTAAGATGAAATCAACCCTTTCTTCTCCATGTTGCTTTTGGTTGTGGTGTTTTATCACCACAATAGAACCCTAATTAAGACACCTTCTAAAACATTTCTTCATGTATATTATGAGGCAGATTCCAGATCTAGTGACCAAACTACAGCAGAGATCCCACACACTCTCTTCCACTTTTGAGCCTACCTCATGAACATGGAGCTTCACTTTAATCAGGAAGCACCCTCCTTTGAAGAAGGAAACGGCCATTTTGCCACAGTATATACCATAAATGACCTTCTAGGAAAACTCCACTTATTTGCTAGACTGACAGTAAAAGAAAAAATTACACTTCTCATATATTACTACACACCAACCCTGAAATAAAACGCTATTTGTTTGTTTGTTTTGATCACAGTCTCAGTCCACGCAGCTCAAGTTGACCTCAAACAGCATCCTCCTGTCTCAACCTCCTAACTACTAAATAATTGTAATTTCTTAAAAGTAGGAACAAGTTCTATTCTTGTTTGACTGCCTAAATACAATATCAAAGTGAAAAGCTTGCCTGTGTTTTCAAAAGAAATTGACTTCAAAATTTTGTTTGAACTTGGTACAAAATTGTGGCTCAGTTTGGAGCTCTCACAAGAGTGAACACAGGCTGCCTAGCCTGCTCCCGCTGAGCTAGTTCATGCTTTGGAATACCAGTGGCTTTTATGTACACTCGTCTTCAAAGGAACAACAAAGAGTTACTATTTATCAACACTATGAAACTCTGCTCCAGCATTTTCCATAATTTGCCAAAATTCAGAATGCCACAGCTAGGTCATTTTGTAAAGTGAGATGACTGGTGCCTAGTTAGCTTATTACACGCATCAGGAGTTTGCTTGTCTCTGCTTAGCTTAAAACTGGAAGAGAATGCAACTCTTGAGAAAACCAACCTCAGTCTTCCCTCTCACCATATAATAATGAATGTAACTCGGTATAAAGAGAGAAACATTGGAATGACCAACCATGGTGTGTCCATTAGGCCATAGAGAATTAATATCAGCAAAGTGAAGTGCAGGATTCATGTCAGAGCTTTGGGCATGAGTACAGCTTCCTCGTCATAAAAGGCAGCATAGAAAACAAAGAGGCCATCCCACAATACACAGACAAGCAACTATGTAAACATGTTGGAGCTATTTCTTACTGGAGGATTCTTCCTCAGACATTGGAAAACCTTGAGATTGAAAGGGATTTTAAATCTTTGCTGAATTTCCCTGTGAGTACCATCGCCCTTTGGGGAGAAGCACAGGAAGTGCATTTCTTTGATGCTCCCTTGAAGATCTAGATCTGTCTTAGTGAGTCGGAGGCTCTTGAAGGAGGGAGGCATAGCATCATTTTCAACCATGGGATAAAGGGGTGTCAGTCAAGAGTCTGGGTGGTGGATTCCTTTTCCTAAGACATGGTATTAAAATATACAGAAAATATTTATTCTATTTTCACAGGTGGAGGGAGCTTTTGTTTTGTTTTTAGCAGTTGAACAATGGCATGACTAATGTGACATCATCTGTCCCCCACAATCAGCTCTTCTATAAACCGAGAAAGGAGCCGCTGTAGAGAAACCAGGATCTTAACGAGTGCCAAGTTTATTTTTACTTTTGGAAAGTATCTACAGTGCTTTAAGCATTGTAAAAGTATCTTCAATTAAGAGAGTTAGGAGAAGGTACATAGGCTTGGTAATCTCTGAGGACCCCCAACTGTGGCAATGACTGAGGGCTCTGTAAATCTAACCTGTGTGCAAAAGGAAGATTGTTGATTACTTTTTGAGCATTTTTATTCACCGACAAGATCTCAAAACAAGCCCACAGACCCCAAAGCCAAGGATACACCACAGGATACCATTTGCCCATAGGTCACAGCTCAGACACGGTCCCTTCTGGTCAATCTTTGTCTTTAACTCTTCATGTTCAGGAGTGAATAATTCTGGGGCTGGGAGATGGCTCGGTCAGTGCAGAGGTGGTCACACAAGGATAAGGATTTGAGTTTATCTCCAGAACCAGATGAGGGGGAATGTACGGTGGCACACACATGTAATCCCAGCTCGGGGGCAGCAGAAAAGCAAGATGAGTACTTGTGGCTCACTGGCCAGCCCATCGTCATTTGTGCCCCCAGCAGAATGCTGCGTGAGAAATGAAATCTCCTCCTAGCCCTTAGTAGCTCTAAGGTTGGGGAGGGGAGTGAAGGTCCTGTGAAACCTGAACGGTCAGTGAAAATGCAGGACAGAAAAGGGAATGAATGATTTAACACAGGTCAGGCCTTTCTTTGGGAGAAAATACCTGCATAGTGGGGGATCCCACAAAAAGTAGAGTTTGCAGTCAGCTTACAATCTGGCACAGTTATGGGGCAGAAAGGGTCAGGGGTTGAGAAGTTTCCTGCTTGGTTTGAAGTTAGCCATTGCTAGGGTAACCAGGGAGTGGTCAGTCAGAGAACATTGAGTAAGCCATGAACATCTTTCCTGGAAGCCATCATGTAGGGTCCACAGGGCAGAGAAGGCTAGAATTGAAGCAAGCTACTTTACCTCTGGAATCCAAATTACTGTTGTTACAAGAATTGTCACAGTTCAGCCCAAATGGAGGGGTTTTACAAAGTGTCATGGTCCTGGCTAACAAAAAGCAAGGCTTGGGAATTCACACCAGCCTTCCATGAGGCATGCTTCCTTACCTCTGTGCCTGTAACCAAGAAATACGGTGCCAGGGTCACTTCACTTCCTGGGGTCTGAGAAGGGCCAGAATGTCGGGGGTCAAGGCAGCCGTGGAAATGCTTTCTCATGCCTATCAGATTTCCCTAATGAATCATTTGAATGCACACTGATATGTCAGCATGGCAATGTCTTCTTGCACATCTGAATCCATTCTGAGAGAGAATGAGGGCTAAGCTTTCGCTTTCCCAATCTTCTGATGTCAGTCGCTCCCCAGACAGCCAGTCTTTCTGCTGTTTCCTGAGCAGTAGGAGTTTGTTTCACACCTAATTCAAGAGCGTTTCCTGCCACTGGATGTTAGCCTGGGAGGAAGCAGAGATCTGAATCCAAGCAGAAATATGCTTCCTGGGCAGCTTGGCTTAGGCCTTTAGGAGTGTGTGCTTGGGACGAGCAGGTGCAGGACCCTGGGGGGGGCAGAGAAGGAGGTAATGATGACTTGAGGCGGGCCCGCACTGAAACCTGGATCATTCTCTCTGGATAACTCCGCTGTTGCAATTGAAAATGGCCCTTAAGATGTTAAAGCACAGCTAACTTGTCTCCTGTAATAGTTTTAATCCAGTGTAGGCTTGCCCAGAGAGCCAGCTAAGCGGACCGATCCACTCTCTGGCCACCAGACCAGCACACCCAGAGTTTGCCAAAGGCTGCAATGAGGGCCATGATGTCCAGGCCAAGGGACCTCATCCCTTCTGGAACACTAAGAGGTCATGGGATGTCACTGAGAAAGTCAGAGAACCCAGCCCATTTGCTGCTTGAGTGCGGCATCCGAATAGCAGTATTGAATAGGAGTGGGAGAGCATCTCGACCACTAAGAGACGGAGAAGAGTCCTGGGAGTTTGCAGAGTTTGCAGCACACTAATGTCATTCTCTCATTTATTTGTTTGTCTATTTTTGCAGTACCGGGGTGAAACCCAGAGCATCACGAAAGCTAAACAACCGCTCTACTTCTGTGTTTCCTGCAGGCCAAGTTTCTCGTCTTGACTTGTGTAGCCACTGCAGAAAAGGTCCTGAGAACCACATGAACTGTGCACATACCATGAATAAGGGCACAGCTAGAGATTCCAGACTCTAATGTGGTAAAACCAGCCATGGCCCTCAAGAGAGTCATAGCAGAGTTCAAGGTCAGTAATATACATATAGATTACATACATACATATACATATGGCAACAGATATTTGGTAGTATATTTATTTGCACATGTATGTAAATGTATACCTCTACACACACACACACACACACACACACACACACACACACACACACACGTATACCTCCACCACTTCAACCTTGCATATGAACTTGTACATACTTTTTAGTGTCTCTCAAAGTATGATCTGATTCTTTTCCTAATGTATAGAACATATTGACTCTCAGGACCACAGAGGAAATTTCTGACTCAGCTCTTACCTTAGCCTCTCTAGTGTGACTTCGTATAAAGTGGAATTGTGTGTGTGTGTGTGTGGCTATTGGTGATCTGGCCCTTGGCAATAAAATATCTTTATTTTTTTCTTTTTATTCTTTTTTTTTTTTTGGTCCTTTCTTCAATAAGACTTGAATTTAGATTTCCACTTCCGTGCACTGAATAGTTGCAGTCCAGCATCATAATCTTCAGTGATAAGACCCTGGCCCTGGAAGAGCACAGCTCCAGACCTCCCAGGATTCACAGGAAGGAGAAGTCAAACGGGTCCTCAAAAAAAGAGCTCAAATGTCCAGAGCCTTGATTAATCACTAATATGAAGGGGCAAAGAGACCAAGGGATTATCTAGGGTCCTTTCCAAGTGCAAAATGTTGGAATTCTTTGAAGGAAACATGACAGTTGTCAAATTAGTAGGGGAAATAATGTGCTAAAGGAAACAGAATAGGATAAATCTCACAGGGCTTGGTCAGTTGTAGGCAGGATCCGTGGAAGCTGGAGAGACTTGAGCTTAATTTTGAAGGCTTACTATACTGAAGAAAGAGGGGATAGTTGAGTGAAGGAGAAGTTGCTACAAAAGAAATATATTGTGAGCAAAAGGAAAAATGAAGCAAGTGTGTGTGTGTGTGTGTGTGTGTGTGTGTGTGTGTGTGTGTGTGATAATGCCTAGCTCAATACATCTATCTATTCCCCAAAAGCACTGGCTGATGAGAATGGAGCTGCATGCCAAGAAAGACATTAGACTTTGTTTCCTGGGAACTTGACTGTCTCCCAAGTCTTAGAAGAGCAAGACTCCCATGGGCCTTGTTGACAAGGGCAATACCTGGATAGTACAGAGTGAAATGCTTCCTTGATGGTATATCATGTCTCCAAGTGACTACATTCCTGAGAACATGCCTTGCAGGACGGGAGCCACAGGCAGATCCAGCTGACAGGGCTGGCTTCCTGAGATCCTATCACCCCAGAATGGGAGTCAGTAGCTATGGGAAGGATGATCCAACAGCTGCTGCTTATCTGCAGCAGGTCAGAAAGGAAGATGGATGCTTTGAGGACAGCCTTCTTGAATGAGTGTGTTTGGGAACTGAGGAATTCCCATAGGGTTTCCCATCATTGCTTGGCAACCACGATGAAGAGTATAACATTACATACCTTAGGTGCAAACAAACCATAAAACAGACAGACTGGCTGGGGGAACTATGTAGAACAGGTCATGGATAATGATGAACAGAAGTTCATCTCTTAAAAATAAATAAGGAAATGATGAAACATGGAGGAAGGAAGAAAGTATAAAATTATCTTAGGAAGCATCATCAAAGACATAATTTTGCATTGTTAGACAGGATGAGAAGTAAAGATAAGGGCTGGGGAGATTGTTCAGTGGTTAAGAGCACTGGTTGCTCTTCCAGAAGACCTGGGTTCAACTCCCAGCACCCACATGGTAGCTGACAACCATCTAGTTTTGGGAGATCCAGCACCTTTTTCTGGTCTCCTCAGGCACCAGGCATACACATGGTACCCAGAAAAACTTTCAGACAAGACAGCTATATGCATAAAATAAATAATATTTGCAGTTTTGAAAAAATAAAGATGAAAAGCAAGAGATATTTATGATTGCAAAACTAGAAGACTATACTACAAGTCAAGTTAGAAGGAGAGTTTGAAGACCTCATTGTCAGCTATGACCCTCACTTGGATAGAGCAAGATCCTCTCATGAGGCATAAAGGAAAAATCTAGAATTTCTTTAGTTCAGACTCTCAAAGCCACATTATGCAATCCCTTGCAATATCTTGAACTTAACCTTGGCCACAGTGGGAGGATATCTGTTGATCTGTTTACCATTCAGTTTGTCCAAAAGCCTTAATGATCACAAAGAAAAGTGATTTGGTGTCCTTGAATCATTGGGAGAATCTGGTGCATCTAGAAGATAAAATTATTTTTTAAAAATCTAAAAGATTAAAAGAAATCTAGAAGGTAGGCTAGCCTCCATCTATACAAATGTTTCTTATACACACATACAAATTAAACTCACAGGTAGCTCACATTATAAGAAAGATTTGTCTCTTTATGACAGCAATCAATCATCTTGTAATATCATACTACTTGTACTTAATTCTTCAGAAATATAACTATTATGAAAATAATGTCAATGTGGCTTTGTTCTATTTTTCTTACTAGGAATTGCTTTTCATAAAAAACAAAGTCATTTGTATATTAAAAGTAATGTGTTCTAATTCACTGTATCACTAAATAACCTAGCTACCATTGTATCTTAGCTACCATTCTATACTGTGAGAGACACCACAACCAAATCAACTCTCATAAAGGAAGCATTTAACTGAGGACTTGCTTACAGTTTTACAGGGTTTGCCCCTTACCCTCATGGTGGGAAGCCTGGCAGCAGGCAGGCATGATGCTGGAGAAGGAACTGAGAGCCACATCCTGATCTACAGTTAGGAAGAGGGGTGGGCTCAGCATGGACATTTGAAACCTCAAGGCCTATTCCCAGTGACACATCTCCTCCAAACATTCCACACCTACTCCAACAAAGCCACACCTCCTAATCCTTCCCAAACAGTTTCACCATCTGGTGACTAAGCGCTCAGATACATGCACCTATGGGGGCATTCTTATTCAAACCACCACACCCATATTATTCAAATAATATAGATTACTTCCAACTTTGGAGGCCTTAGTTTCCATTTACTCATCTTTTCAGAAGTGCTAGCTTTACTATGAATCAAAACACCACATAATTAGTATGTTTAATATTCAGTCATCAAATATCAGATTTTTTTAGTGGCTATTATTGAATAACATTAATTCTTACATACTCCAAAGTGAGAAGAATAGAAAGCTTTAAGGTACAAATAACTCCCTAATGTTTCAGTTAGAATTGAAATACATGGTAAAAACAAAGTAAGTATTATAAAATGAAGAGTGAATGCCCATGGGACTTAGTAAGCTATAGTTAGTCTTAAAGTTAGTCTTAAGTATTTTACACCAGACCTGCTACAGTTCTTTGAGGTGGATTGTGACGCTTTGAATGAAAATGCTTTCCTTAGGTTCATAGGGAGTGGCACTGTTAGGAGGTGTGGCCTTGTTGCAGTAGATGTGACCTTGTTGGAGGAACTGTGTAGTCGGAAGTTTTCCTGTGTCCTACAACCACTTGGTCCCAAGTAAACACACAGAGGCTTATATTAATTACAAACTGTTTGGCCTATGGCTCAGGTTTATCATTAATTAGCTCTTACAACTTAATTCAACCCATGTCTATTAATCTATGTTTTGCCATGTGGCTTCATGTGTTACCCGTGTTTCATTACATCTTGCTCCCCCAGCAGTGCTCTTCATTTCCTTTAACTCTGCCTTTTTTCTCCTTATCTCTCTGCCTGGATTCTCTGCCTGGCTCTAATCTGCCTTGCCATAGGCCATAGCAGCTTCTTTATTAACCGATGGTAGCAACACATATTGATAGCATACAGAAAGACAAAACTTCAGACTAACCAAAATAAGATAGATAAAAGTATTTTCTCTAATTTTGCCCAGTGCAAATGGGCTAGATAGTGTTACTATAATTCTTACTTAATAACTGTTTTGTTGTATATAATCTTACTATGTTAAAGCTAAAACCTTCCTTTTTAATTAGACAAAAAAGGGGAAATGTTGTGGAGTAATTTTCATGTACACTGTAAAGATTTGTCACTTGAATTGGTTTAATAAAATGCTGATTGGCCAGTAGCCAGGGTGGCCAAAATAAGAATGCTGGGAAGAGGAAGGGTGGAGTCAGGAGCCACCAGCCAGACACAGAAGAAGCAAGATATGAAAATACCAGTAAGTCACTGACCATGTGGCAAAACATAGATTAATAGAAATGGGTTAATTTAAGGTATAAGAACTAGTTAATAGTAAGCCTGGGCCATACATAGGTCAAACAGTATGTAATTAATATTAAGCCTCTGAATGATTATTTTATAAACTGCTGTGGGACCAAGTAGGACAGAGAAAGGCTCCGGCTATAGAAGTGTGTCCCTCGGGGTGGTGTCCTAAATGCTCATCAGGCCCAGTGTGGCGCTCTTCCTGCTACCTGCCAATCCAGATGTGGAACTCTCAGCTCCTTCTCCAGCACCACGTCTGCCTGCATGTCAGCATGCTCCCTGCCATGATTACAGTGGACTGAACCTCTGAACCATAAGCCAGCCCCAATTAAATGTTTTCCTTTGTAAGAGTTGCTGTGGTCATGGTGTCTCTTCACAGCAATAGGAACCCTAACTAAGATATGACTCCATTATCCCTTCTACATAAACTACAGAAGCTCCAGTGGTTCAGTCTCAACAAGCTGATGGAGTTGAACAGCAGGTACTTTGGGACCCACACCCGGACATTCTGCTCTGACTAAATTCTCTTAGCCACTTAACCAGCCATGAACTTCTCCTTTAGATGATATGATGAACCTCTCATTTATTTATCTCTTTATTTTCTAATTTTTATCAATGAACTACATATTTCCAGTTATATTCTTAAAGCATTGTTTAGTATATGTACCACACGATTAAATAAAATGATAAGGAATATAACCAGGATGGACCCTCAGGCCTAGTCCATCTCCCATCTAGCTATTTCTCCAAGTGTCTCCATGTTGGAGCAGCTGGCCACCGCTCCCTGCACCTTCCTTAAGCCTCTCACATCCCATAGGCAGAGGTCCATAGGGCTGGATACCACTGCAGCTCAGTGATCCAGGCAGTAGGAGGCTCTACTGCCCAGCAGCTAGACCAGAACACACAAACTACAGGTGGCCTTGACCTTGCCTCCTGAGTACATGTAGTCATACCAGGAAAGCTAATGTGCTGAGTCCTCCTTCCCAGAACCTGCTTTCTACTGGATGCTTGCAGAACTCTGTCACAGTGCTTTCCCTTTCCTTGGCTTTTAATTTGGTCCAATGCCTAGGGAAGAATCAGGAGGTTGTATTATGGAAAGGGAATTGCCTTTGAGGACATAGCACGTGGCAATTTGACATCAGTACTGGTGAGGTACTTCTCCCAGGGTGCCCTCGAACCTGTCATTCTGCCGAGAGTCTCAGCTTTAGGGAAATTGTGGAGCTGTCAGCTGGGAAGCCTTGTTACCTTGTGATCTGACAAAGGAAAGCTCATGGTCATTCATTCTTCCCAGCTGTCTTCTGCCAATAGTCTAGCTTTCCATTCAATGCATATTTCTAGAAGAGAGTATGGCAGGAATTGCCAATGTGAGAGAAGTTGCTTCCTCTCCAGGCAGACAGAGTTAAGCACAAAACTAGATGACAAGAAGAGAGAAGACAGTGAGCGTGGCCACGGAAGTGGGAGGTCCTCAACCCGAGCTCTTTTTGGTCATCAGGAGCAGCTGCCTGTTGCCAAAGGTGCAAAGCAATTTGGGTAGGAGAGGGGTAGATGGTTTTTCAACAAATGATACTAGGACATTTGAAAACCTCCCTGCAAAACGATGGGAGTTAATTTAAAATAGATTAGATTCAAACATAAATTTGTAAATTTGTAGTTAAGCAGTTTTAGACAAAGGTGCCAAGAAAGTGTAAAGGAGACTTTAATGACTTAGGATAAGAAAATTACAAATCTACTTGCGAAGGAATAAAATTGGACCTCTGACTTATACAATCAATAAAACTGACTAGAATATGAATCAAATGCCTAGATGTTGTAGCAAAACTGTGCAAATTCTAGAAGAAAAATACATACAGACCTTTGTGACCTTGAATTGGACAATGGTTCCTTAGATGTGACCCCCCCTCCCAATGTCATAAAAATATAAATTATTCTTTGTCAAAATGAACACTTGTACTTAAAGGACACTGTGAGAAAATAACTCACAGAATGGGGCAGGTTACAAGTGTTAGAGCTGATATGCATTATGGGCTGTGAATAGATGAGGAGCCTTTACACATCAAGGATAAAAAGACACCCCATTTGAACTTGGCAAGTTTTGCATAGCTATTTCTTCAAATAGTGGCATTTAAGTGCTCCGCAGCTCGTGACAAGGTGTGTGGCATCGTTGGCTGGCAGAAAGCCCCAGGCAGAAGATACTGCCTCACCCCAGCTAGAAGAGTTATGCTTTTTTAGTTTGTTGTGGTTGTTGTTAGAGAGTGATACGCACTGTAGGTAACAGAGTGGAGAAATAATTGGAGCATGTGTCTGCTGTTGGCAGGAATGTGAAATTGCCTAACTAGCTTTTAAAATAAGCTGGTGATTCCTAAGAGGTTAAGGAACTACCATAAAACTCAGCAGTTCAACTAGAGAATTGAACATATATATTTATACAAAGATCTTTGCATGCATAAGCATTATTTTGTTGTATTCATAATAGACAAAGAATAAAATAGTCAAAGGCCCTTTAACTGATGAATTAATAAACAAAGTGTGTGATGTCAAACAATAGACTATTACTCATTCAAAAAAGGAGTAAAGTGTTTACTACAGTAAGAATTAAATTTGAAACATACTGTCCAAGAGAAACTGGAAAGCAAAGGCTAGATATTATCATTTGGATGCATTTATGTGAATATCTAAGGAGAGAGAGACAAAAGGTGAGCCGATGTTTGCCTGAATGCCATTGAGAACATCACTACAAAACTACAAACAGGTACAAAGGGCAAAGAAAGTAATAAAAAAAAGTTTGAAGTTATGTTAAGATAATCTTATCTGCAGATAAGATGATACAGGGCCAGAGATGACTTTAGAATAACTTAGGAGCTGGGAATTGGGTGGAGCTTTAACTGAAGAAAGAGTCACCATGTAGTCATCAGACTGATCATAGACATACAGTTTGCTGTTCGTTGAGTAACTCTATTTTTTGTATATGTCTGAAAAATTTCACAAGCCTTTTGAGTAATAATCCAAGACTCTCTTCTTCTTAGGGCTAACAAGAGTACTTCAAATTCAACTTGACAAATTTACTATGAAAATTATTGGAGTCTTAAAATGGATAAATTTCATGGCATGAAAATTATACCTCAATAACCTTGTTGGAAACAAAACCAGAACCAAACATGAAGGGATGTCTACATGACAGTACTGAAAATCCCAAGGGTACATGGACTGACACGATGGGATGATTTGTGAGTGCAGGGCCAGTAGCCAGTGGTCCCAGGCTGAGAAGCTGATAGAGCCTGAAGAACAGGAATTCTCTGAGCCTGGAAGGGAGTAAGTAAGAGAATAATTCAGGCACATAGAGAATTTTTGCTCATGTCTTCATAAAGCTTCCCAAATAGTAGCTGTCTTAGTTAAGGTTCCACCTTGCTATGATAAAATACCATGACCAAAAGCCAGATGTGTAGGAAAGAGTTTATTTAGTTTATATGTCCTGCACCCACGTCTGTTGAGGGAAGCTAAGGCAGGAACTCAAACTGAGCAGGAACCCGGAGGCAGGAGCTGATGCAGAGGCCATGGAGGGGTGCTGCTTATGGCTTGCTCAGCCTGCTTTATTACAGAATCCAAGACCACCAGCCCAGAGGAGGCAATGGCCACAGTGAACTGGGCCCTCCCACATCAATCACTGATCAAGGAATTGCACCACAGGCTTTTTCACAAGTCAGTCTGGTGGGGGTATTTTCTCAATTGAGGATCACTCTTCCAAAATGACTCTAGCTGTGTCAAGTTAGCATAGAACTAGGCAGAACAGTAGCTTATGATTCATTCACTAAATGCTTTATGTGGATTACTTTAATTTTTACAAAACACTACTAAGTCTGCCTTGTTTTTTGTTTGTTTGTTTGTTTGTTTCCCATGTTTCAGAAAATGAAACCTAAGAAAGAGAGTTGGATAATTTACTAAAACTAAACAACAGCAAGCACCACACCTGAGATCCAAAGACAAGGCAGCTCCGTCCCAGAACCAAGATTTTAAGCTGTTATGATGAAAGGGGTTTTTAGTGTGCTGGTACTGAGCAGACAATGCATATTCCAAGATGCAAAGGATTTGAACATGACGGACACTTCAGGGATGTCCCTCAAAGTGATACCATCTCAGGGTAACTGGACAGTTTTCTAAATCATTAAAAGATACCTATACAAATGAATTGACCAAGAAGCATATGCGACCCAACAAGGCATGATACAATTCATGCCATCAAGCAAATGATTATGCCTGAGTGGTCACTTTGACCTCTTCTGCTTCAATATTTTCTCTGTTGGTAATTTAGTTCACAGTTATTTGTATCTCCAAATCCATACATAGGATGGCTATTCAAAATTAGGATATTTATAAACTTCCCCAAAGAAGTAAAATAAGTGCTGTAAACACAGAGCTACAATACACCCAACTCTTCAGTGCACTGCACATCCAAAAGAAAAATACTTGGGAAACATTACTGCAATGGACTGTGGACATGAAAGACTTCAAGGCCAACTCCTACTGCCTGCTAGTATAAGCAAGTCACCTGATTTTTCTCAGATTTTCTCATCAGAAAGCAAATGTGACCCACTGGGAGATAGAATGTACTTAACAGCTTACACATTTGCTTCATTTAGAGAGAGAGAGAGAGAGAGAGAGAGAGAGAGAGAGAGAGAGAGAGA